>UELX01003556.1:0-22717 GCA_900480035.1 Eupelmus urozonus
CGCGTCGCGCGCTGGGTTTATTCGGAAAACCACTTTTCCAGCGAGTACGGGGGTGATGAGAGGGGGGACGGGGTAGCCCTCGCGCGGATAATATGCAATCTAGAAATTGCTTCGTTTCGCTCGGCGATACTCTGCCGAGCTAGTGTGTGTGTGTGGGGGGTGTATGATGCATATGTATATAAATCTCGTTTGTAGTAGAGGGGTATATGTCTGAAGGTAAATGGACTTGCGCGATATTGAAGAGAGAGGTTTTTATTTCATTAGCCCGTGGGCGTTAAACGGAAGCGAGATTTCGGCCCGATTGCCGGGCGAATCCAGACACGCGAGAGGCGAATAAAATAGGCGCCGCGAGGAAATTGCCGAAAATTCGGCTTGCCAGCGTAAATTATTGCATTAGATGTATTTTGAATAAAACACGAGGGAACGAGGAGACGAAAATATTTGCTTAATTATGCGCGGATAGAATTAAAGCAGATCGTCGGTCCAGCTGTTCTTTTTCTCGGGCACGAGCGATGCGGTGATATAATTAAGCGGCTGCCTGCGCTCGGTATTTCGAGTATTCTTTTAATTATTTCTAACGATGTGGGTAAGATTTTCGCGAAAATTCCGCGTCGGAATTCTAAAACGAATCGCTTTATTGCTATCGTGGCTCTCATTCTAATGCGGACGACGCAATTCGCTGTGGTTGCACTTTTTGGCCGGAAAATTAATTTTGAAATACGTTGCTCGCTGTTTTATCGTGGCACCGAAAAATTTGATGATTGAAATGGGGAGGAAAATTTTTTAATTCCGTGCTGTTAGCAAAAGTGTGATTAAAATGTAATGAATTTTTTCGATCCGATGCCTGGAAATTGAGGAAGTTTCGGTGCATTTAACACTGTGGTGATCGATATTATTATAATATTAGAGAAAATAATTTAATTAATTTTGGTTAAACAGGTTTTCGTAGTTAAACATTATAATTAATGTATTTAGTATAAATAAACAACCCTTCAGATATTACTATAAAATGCAAACAGTGTGTTTGACAAGTCAATATTATTAACATTCGTAAAAATACACAGATTTTAATGAAATTATTAAATTACTTATAAAACATAATATTGATCTACTCTATTATGAAAACTAATCGATAAAAGAGCTCATTAATTAATCAGTCAAAAACGCTAATTTAATAATCATAAAATTAAAATATGACCTGGTTATTTTAATGCATTCATGTTACTCGCCTTGGGCTCTGCAACAATATCCTAACCCAGCATAAATTATCGACCATATCTACCTATAACTAAACGCTATTATGCCGCTTCGCGAAATTCGTTCAAAATTAATCAATTCTTTTTACGCGCTAATAATTCAAGAATTAAATCCACGAAGAACTCGTAGCTTTGTGATTCGCCAAAACATTTTCGGCGCAAAGAATAAATGAGCACGGAAAAATCAAAGCCGGCGCTTAGCGCAAAAAAGCGGACAAAAGAATTTCTCGAGCGGCCGCAGAACGGAAGAGGCCAAACAAAACGTTTATCTCGCTATGAAATAACCCAAAGCACAAAACCTACTCACCCAGACACTACAAAGGCTCTCCCGCTCGCGCGAAAAATCCACAAAAACAACCATCACGCGAGCTCCTCTTCCTCCTCCTACATCAATATTTTCGTCTCCTCCTCGTTAAAACGACACCCCCTCATAAAAATCCACACCACCCGCTATAAAAAAAAAAACGAAACCTCACCCGTCCATAAAAGCCTTTCCACTCACTTTCACCTCCTCTCCCAGATCTATCTCTCTGACGACACGCGCCGGAAACATCCAGCCGCAGTGGATAAGGTCCGGCTCTAATCACGGCCGATCGCCGCCCGATATATACACCTCTCCCGAGTCCCCAGGCAGCCGGCAAAAAGCCCGAGCCAGCTGCAAGATGGATGGCGCGCCGGCGATCTATCACTCGATCTTCATCGAGATTCGCGCGCATATAGATCACGCTAAGCAAGTTACGGGGATGCTACCCCCCACGCCTTTAACGCCCCCCTCCGGCCCTAATCGATCTTTCGCGAGAGGCGACGAGCTGCGGAGCCGGGGACTGAAACACGTGAGAACAAATTACGCGTGACTCTTGCCGGGGTGTGCTTCGCTCCGCGGATTTTAGGCACTTTTACGGCCGGCACGCGAGGCTAGTGTGTTTGATTACGGAGGTGGGGATGGGAGATTGATAGGAAGAGGTGAAGGTGTAAGGTGAGGAGGTCGGTTTTTGTTGGTTTTTCGGCGGGTTGTTCATTAATTCGCGTGAAAAATTGCACTTATGATTTTGGGTAAGGGCTGATCGAGGGGTAATCGATTACTTGACGGTTTGATAGAACGAGAGGATTTTAATTAAAGATCGTGTCGCGATACTAATTTTGTAAATTTTTCGTTTACAAATTTTGGGGGAATTATTCGCTCAGGCTTGATCCGCGGGGAGCAGACGGCCGCCTCGTGTTTTTCGCGAAAATAATGAAATTGGAGCGGGCACACCTGGGTAATCTAGATGCGGGTCGATGAGAAAGTATTTTTAACTTTTATTACGTTATTTTTTTTCGAAAAACCAGATTCTACTCCGGTTTAACGTACGTATTTCGAGCTACGGCGCGTGTTTATTTCCGGCGGCGCTCTACAATACCAGCTCGTTTACATCGTAACCGTCCTCTTGTTCGACGGTAAATATATTATTTCGCATTTGCGTCAGGCGTTATTTCTGCTCGCGCGTGCGAATTCGAGAAAATTCAATAACCCAGCCGTGCATTATCGCAAACTGATGAATCCCGGCGTAAAGTGTAATACATATCCCCGCGCATAATGCATCACATTACCCGTAATTACCGAAAATACTATTTCGTAAAATCGTACTTTTATACCTCATTAGTTATTTCGCTCTCCCACCCATCAAAGAACCCGCCTATCGACAAAAGTGCGCGATAACGTCGGAGGGGGGCATTAATTATGCCATTTCCGAAGCCTTGAAATTTACGAGTCGACGCTGAAAATTCCGGGCATTTTGATTTGCGCACGCCCAGCTTGGGCAGATCAATGGCCGCGTGGCTCTCTCTCTCGGACCAAGCTGCCCTGTCACCTATCAACGTGCGCCGCGCCCACGACTCACCGGCGCGCCGATAAATAACCGAGCGCGCTAATAGAGAAACTTGTCAAAATAGCGTTTCATTGGATCGTCCATCAATTCTAGGCGACGTTTGGCCTCCCCGCTGTCGATGCGTATAATAGACGGAACTGTTCCACGGCGACGACGCTAATTAATAATTTAATTAAGCTATTTCTATTGTGTCGCTCGCTGCTAATTTGCGATAATTGATTCGAGCTTTTTCAGCTGCAAGTGGACAGCGAAACATCGCGCTCTAAATCATTAATTACCAGCCCGGCATATATTTGATCAACATATTAGCATTTTTGTATGGGGCCAGACGAGCGATCCGGCCATTTATTCCAGTGTGCCGCGATTTGTTTGCCGAATTAGACAAACATGAAACACATATACATGCACAGGCGAGGAGTAACGTTAACAACTATATGTCAATGTTTAGACTGCACTCCTAAAGCGTCGTTATTATTAATAACGGTTACATATTGACTCCGCGCGCGAGCGCGACGGATGAATACGCGAATTAAACATACGCAGCGCGCATATAACATGCATTTAATCAGCCGACCATTCAGAGCGAAAAAAAGAAGCGGGGACATTGTGTTTGCGCGTGGGAGGGAGATACGAGCTCGCAGTCTGAGTTTATGTAAATGTAACGCGGGGTGAATGTAACGACGATTATTTATACGAGCTGTAAACTGCGGGGAATGCAAAAATGACCTACTAACTGAGGATGAGCGTAAAAAATGCGGTGGAAAGATAGTTTGAGAGTTTAAATCGTAAAAAAAATTCTTGGTATTTTGAGGGGCGAGTGATGTGAGGGATGGAATATAGGTAATGCTTTGTAATGATTATTTGCAGGAATTTGTAATTTATTTGTTTGGTAGAGTTTAATTTATTTATTGAAATATTTAGGTGGTAAACAAGGTATAAGCAAATAGGGTGTGTAATTGAAAAATTAATAAAATTAATTTGCTGGGTGATTGGACCTAATAAAACTAGTACAATTAGTTTCTTAACTGATTCTTGAATATTTAATGTCGCGTATACTCCAGCTAAGCGCTTTGTAAATAATTAAATTCGTACTCTTTATTAAAATTGACTTGACTTCTCTCCTAGTTCTATCTGACGAATTACAAACTTTAACTTTTTCAATCCTGAACTAAATAACTTTCCGTTATTAGCTTTTTCACTTTTTCTATATATTACTTTTTTAATTAGAACTTCAAAACTTGTAAAAACGCACAAGTTAACTGAGAAAAAAAATTAATTACAGCAGCAAGCATTGCTCTCATTTAACACAGTATCAGCTCGATCACCCAGCATTTTCCAACTATCAATAACAAAACGGCTACCGTTTGTTTATTACCGCAAAATGATAAAAAAGAAACACATCGTTAAAAAAATATCTATTAAAATAAACTAACCTTTGTTTATACAATATCATTGTATTTTGTTAAATTCCTCCTCGCCCGAAGCTCCAATTTGTTGCAAACCGTAAAAAACAAAATTAAAAACTCGAAGCATCAAACCATCTCCGGCCCCCGCAATAAAAGCCACTGCCAGCAAGTCGGCAAAATTCTTGGCTCGCCTCGTCCATCCAGCCATCCTATTTTGATTCGGTTACACTGCTACAATTTCTGCCTCGGTCAGCTGGTGCACAGAAGCTAGTCGCGCGCGGGATTAAACGACGCGGAGGGACGCATCTGCCTCTCGGACTATATACCCTTTAAGCCTCGGGCCTACACAAACCGAGGCTTTTTTTGCGAAGCACTAAGCACGATGTTGCCGTATATACCGGCCTGGATCCCTTTGAAGTTCGCCCGGTAATGTAATTCCGGCACCTGGCATTTATGAGTCCGCGCGGACGTTAATTATCCGTTTCGCTTAGCGCGGGGCTTTAGGCGCTGCGATCTGTCTCTTTCTCTCTCGCTTCTCTAGCGCGCTATTTTACAGAGCCCTTTTTGATAAGCCAGAGAGTTCTTTGGCGAGGGGAGTATTTTATTTTTATATGGAAACTGATTTGAACGGGATTTAAACAGAAAATTTTTTAAGTAGTTACTCCCTTTTGCAACACATTAGTGTTTATTCAATTTATTTTGATTACGCATTTACAGCATTCCCGTAATTTAATTTAGTAAGTCGCTCGGTTAAAGGAGTTTTTAAATTAGCAAGTCTGATGTAATTAACTAACCATGTCAGTCTAAGCTTTTTAAATAGAAAACTAAAACTAAATTAACTAGAGTACAAAGCCGTGTAGTTTCTCAAAACATGGCCCGCATTAGGGAGGTTACACAGTTTTTTTCTTGAATTTCGACGCTGGCAAGTAATGGATCGATCGATAATTAAATTAAGAGTTTTTTCCTACCGCCGCTATCCCTGCTCTCAAGCGAATTCCCCAAGAGATCGTCGAGAGCGCAAAACCATTCATCTCTATTCATACATGCTTCCTGCTCCAGGAATAAAGAAACGTTTCGGGCTCTTTGATGGACACGCACCTTTTTTCGGGGCTTGATAACACGTGAATCATGATCAAGGTATTTTGAATCTGCGCGTTAGTTTGGAGCTTCTGCTGGCTGGCTTTTTCGAGATTTTTCGTTTTTGTTGGTGTATTCGAGAAACTTGCAGATGAAAATATATATTTTGGAGAAATATTGTTGGATGACTTTGAATAAATGGTAAACATGTTGTTATAAACTTCAAAAGTACTTTGTTACTGGTATTTTAATGACCTTACCATTTGTTTTCTAACTGAATTCATATTTCGTAACAATGAAGAAATATGGATCTGGCTTATGAGAAGTAAAATTGGATTAGAGGCATTCAAAGTTATGATTTACTAACTCCAAAGGAACATTTAGTTGGTCCTATCGTAATCCTCCCGACTAATATTCATAGTATTGCACTAATCCCTTTTCTTAGTTCAAGTCATTAATTAAAACTTAGCTAAAAATCCTACAATAACTGAAATTAATCCTAGCATTATAAAATTCTACATGTGAAAGAAAAAACTCTATTTAAATTTAAAACTAACTACATCAAATTTAAAATATAACTAAAACCTATTATAAAATGTAAAACTGGAAAAAAAAGCAACAAAACAGATCATCTGTACGAACACATATCACAGAAACACGTCTTTTTATGCAGCTCGTCCGGATCAACCCCGACTCCAAAAGTAGACTTTCCGCCCTTAACTTCAGCATATTTTCAGCGCGGGCAGCGAGAGCCACGGCAACAATGTCAGATTATACGAAACTAAGCATGTAATGAAAATTCTTCCCGCATCAGTACATGTCCCTTACGACGCGGGCAAACCTCACCCCGACATTTTCGCGCGCAACTCGTTAAAACATTCCAGCGAACAAAATTTAACGTTCGCGGACAACAGCGCGCGCAGCAGCCTGATTACAAGCGCTATAAAAACAATTCTGCCGCTCCAATTTTTCGCAAACTTCAGCGCGGGATAACAGATAAGCTTTAAAACCAGAAACAATAACGCGCGCGCAAATCTCGATTCCGTCATTTTTGCCGTAAAAATATAAACAAAGTTCATACTTCAGGCAGACGCGCGTATTAATCGAGTAACGCCGGCGCGCGATAAAATGTGTATAATGCGGCCCGGAAAAATTCGGTCACGGGCACTTTCCAGCGGAAAAATGACGCTGATAACGAGTCTCTATCTCTCTTTTTCGAAACTGCGAAAAAGTCCGCATGTATGAACGCATTTACGAGTATAGTTGCTCAGTTTTGTATCTTTCTCCGTGTCGTAAAGGCCGCGCGCGGAAAACAATGAATATACGTCGTGCAGTCAGAGCACAGCGGAAGGGCGCGTCCAGAATGCGCAAAAAAAGAAAAAGCGCGCGTCAATCCCATATGACGCAAGCTCGGCCCTCTGCCTACGCAAACAGATTCCATGGATGGTGGAAATGTGGGTCGTGTTGAAGGGAAGACGGTGAAATGAAATCTGATAGTCGGTGTTGTGTCTTTGATGCTATCGGTGGGATAAACAAGTCGATTAACACCTGGGTGAACTGTGTTTACATCGTTTAATCGTGTGCTTTAGCGGTCAATGCTACTATGCCCCGGTATAAATACATATATCGATATATACGAAACAGCGAAAATATAGAAGCAATTTAAAAGTCTATCAATTGCAACGTCTGCAAAAGCCCACAACTCCATCCAAAAATACATGCAAGATGCATGGATCTACAAACAGCTACACACACCAAAACTTCGCTAAACCTCTGCTATCCACTTCAACACGCACGCCAGCCTTAAGACAGCCAGGTACACGCTGCAGCTAGCTGTACCTCACTCCCATCCAACAAGACAGCCTACCCAGCAACACCGAGCATATTTCCATAAAAGGGATTTCGGTCAATCGACTCCGCGTCGCCGCTCCCGTTGTATCGATCACTCCGCGCTCCACATTCGCGGCCGACACTTCGCAGCCTCCGCCCCTCCTCGCTTTCTTTCCGCGCTTGTTTACCACCCTCTCTCTCTCTCTCTCCTGCTTTCTCTAGCTCTGTTACCTCCGCAAGCACACAGAGAGAGAGAGAGAGGCACGCGCCCCGGCACGGAAATGCGCCCGTACACGCGCGCGTGAGCAGATAAAGGGATAGAGAGAAAGCGGGATAGGAGAGTAAGAGGTCACATAGCTGCTCGCGCGTATATAGCTCGCGCGAGCGACTGAATTATGGAGGCTCGTAAAGTAACACGGTTACGACGAGAGGAGAGCTCGCCTGAAAATTAAAGCAACGCAAATGCACAAATTGCGAGATACACACAGCAGCCGCTCTCGCTCGCGCCAGATAGCTTTCTACTCGCGCTCGACTATTTCTCCACTATTTTCCCAACTCTCTGTGTTGTATGCGCGCGGCTCTCTGTCCCTTTCATCATCGGGCGCGAGATCGCTCGTCAGCGAGCCGCCATCGGAATCGCGTTTTCTGTTTTAGGCCGCGAGCGAGAGGGCCGCTCTTTATCGATCGTTAGCTTTACGCTCGCGCGCGCGCGCTCGCATAGTCGTTTCGGGGTTTTATCGAGGCGCGCGCGGGATTGATAACTTTTTAAATGGATTATGAAATTCGTGATTTCGGCGAATTAAGCCGTTAGGGGCTTTGATGGACCGGCGAGCAGTGCTGATCGATCGCGGCCGCGCGGCCGCCTGGATCGTTAAATTATTGTAAACTCGCTAGTGGCGCTTGGGAATGCCGCCGCTGATAAGCGGGGGAGAGTTGGTTTCGAGCGCGTTATGGTGTAGTAAAGTTGAGGCGAACGACGGATTTTATTTTCTATGGGTTTGGATCGTGCGTTTAGCTTGATTTTGCTGGTTGTTTTGTGAGATTGACTGAAATGGATTTTCTCATGGGTGCAGTAGAAACGGACAGGGTATAGTCAGACGTCTGTGAGAGAACAGACGCTCATTACATTAGTTACATTTTTCTTCAAAATTACAATAGTAAATTAAACTCGCCTGTCGTTTAATCGGGCGACGTAAATCTCGCGGATTTTTTAGCGGCGGGGGCATTACCATACATTTGTTTTTACGAACAATTACGCAAGTCGAACAAACTGCCTCCATAAATCTCCGCTTCAACTACTTTTAAACTGCCGCGATTCGATACGTCAGAAATGGCTGCACGCTTCACTTTTTTTCACCCTTCCCCGAGCGGTAAAAAATAACAGACTAATGTTTCGTGCATTTTCCAATTCCTAACGTTCAAAACATCCCGAAACTCCGGAAGCATCGTTACTTTTTGAATACAGTTCGACGAAGCGAAACAACAACAACACCAAAAAAAAAACTCCACTAGCCGGCATTTCTCATCCCTGCCCACTTTTAATTTTTGGTATAGAGATCGCGATTTTAAAACCGTGTCGCACGCCCGGCCGGCGGTTTCGCGCAGAATCAGGAGATTTTTGTCGGTCGAGCGCGAACACGGAAAGCTGGCGCTCGGCCATGCAAACGAATATTGCCAATAAACTGCCAATCCAATTTAGTTACGCAGAAAATACTGCTGCTCGCTCTCATAGAAACAGCCAATCGCCAGCGCGTCGGAGCCGCATTTTTTTTCGCGCTCTCAGCTGGAGGCCGGCGAGCTGCAGCACGCTCGCTTCGTCGCGTACGTGTGCATCTCGTAAAATAATTTTAGAGATATTAAAAAGCGGGCAGGGAGATGAGCGCGAGCGCAGAGGCTCAAGGATACGCGCGAGCGTGGAAACATCGTAAAAGAGGCGTGGGCGGGGTATTAAAAAAAAGGAAATGAATCGCGGGCGAAATAAAGATGTGAATGTGCGTTTTAATTTTCTTTCTTTTCGGTGGTACGGAAGGTTTTGTATAATGCTTTATCAATATTGGCGTGGTGTTTTACTTTTAATTATTTTGAGTATTTAGAATGGCGCGGTTTGAAAGTTTAAAAGTGCCATTTGGGTCAATTAGAAAAAGCGGAGTTTGTTTTACTTAGAGTATTTTGAATGTTTAATTTCCAGCGATATTTTAATTTTATATAATATTTACATGGGACTTTAATTCGTAATGACGGTGAAATTTAATTGAAAAAGTCTTTTAAAATAATTTGCTTTTTAAATATTCTGTATTAGTGTAAATATTTAGTTTGTACACCGAGGAAAGTTTATGGTAACTTTAATTAGAAAAGTATTATTAATTAAAGTCCTAATGGAATTAAATTTTATAGTACTTAGTACTAACAGAAATTGTATATGTATAAAACTATAAAAGAAGCTATTGTACATTATATTTGAATTGTATACTGCATTATTTAGTAAAGTGAATATTTTATATTTGAATTTATTATAACATGAAAAGACCTATAAGAATAATATATTTCATTATAAAATTTAGTACTGTGGAATATTTTACTTGCCGAGACGTTCATTAATCAATTCTATTTTTATTTTTCTCAATATAAATGAGATCCCCGTTAAACATCCCCTACAACAAACAGTAAGCATTACCTCAAAATACAACCGTTAAAGAAAACTACATCACTACAGTTGCAATAATACTTTATCACACCAATATAATCTCTAAAACCATCAAAACCTCACAAACATTCTGAAACTTCCAGCGTATAAAGTCAAAATTTACCAAATATCGTCAGGCTAATTAAATAACAAAAATTAATGCCCAACGTAAAAGTGGATCACTGTTTGACAGGCGAGTAACCGTCAGGCTGCACTGCCATTCAGACGGGGCGCAGATGGGAGGGCAATATAAGGGCAGATCTAAAAGAAATAGGGTGCACAGATGGGAATTGAATGGAACTAGCCTGGAATGGAAAAAAGATAGCGCACTTTTATCGACGCGATGATGAACAGGCTGCATTTGCGCTCGAGTCACTTATTTAGCCTGCAAATCACTTTTTCTTATCCTCGGACAACAATTGTTTGTTGGACCATTAGAGGATTTAGAGAAAAAAGTTATTGAATTCCGGCTAGATTAAGCTCGAGAGAATAAGAAAAACAATAATTACCGGCTCTATTGATTGTCCGCGTTAAACTGCACAAAAGGAAACTCTCACGCGAAACAATTTAGCCAGACAAAATACACGCGTATACAAATGACCATTCCGCATCCTGAGTAGTTCGGGCTCATCAGTCGTAATTGTCTTTTTATGTATTTATAAATAACAACGAACACAATTGACCCCCCACCCCACTCGCAAAAACGAGGCAAGTATTTATATTCCCGTAATTCCGGGAAAAGCCTTCGTCCACGTCCCGCATCTATTCACGAAGCAAATTACAAGCCGCAAAAACGAGAGCAACCGACGAGCGCTTCACGCATTTCGTGTTCGACTGCGCGAAATTTCCAAACCACTCCCGCAATCGTTCCTCTCACACACATGTACACACACACACGCGTACACGTACACGCACACTTGTAACGGCAAGCCAATACTTTCGTCAGCTCTCGGGACGATTGCCGCTTTTCCCGGGCGTCCCGGCGCATTAATATAACAGCTGAGAGTGCCCGGCTCTCCGGGCTCGGCAAATTGAATGGTCCTCCTTCTCCGACCACTGTCCTCTTTCGACTCTCCCGCTGCGCGCGCCGCAAATCGAACGAAGCAATCACGCGACGATTAACCTTAACCGTACACATCTACGCGCTTGCGTATGTATATATATATACTGGAGATTGACAGAAGGTTCGTTCGTTGTTGCAGGTGTCGTGGATGAGAAAGAGGGACATGCACATCCTGAGCACGGGCATCGGTATGTACTCCTCGGACCTGAGGTATCAGGTCATCCATCCGGACAAGTCCGAGAATTGGACGCTCCAGATCAAGTCGCCGCAGAAGCGGGACTCCGGTGTTTACGAATGCCAGGTCAGCACCGAGCCCAAGATGTACCTCAACTACACCCTCAACGTGATCGGTGAGTGCATCCTGAATTATTCAAGCGCAACCCGTCGCGGCTCCCTCCACTTTCCTTGAGGACGCTGCCTGCTGCTGCCACGCCTCGTATATATACATATAGCTAGACCAGAGCTCTCCTAAATCTTGCGACTCGCGAGACACACGCTTCGATTCCGCCGCCTACTTCCTCCCTTTTTTCCTGCGCCTTTCCCTTTCTCTCTTTCTCTTCCTCTCGTTCTCCTTCAAAAAATGATGATCCTTCCGGCGCAGAGAGCAGAGGAAACGTCCGCTTCTTCTTTTGTGCGCGAATCTCTTTATACGGGCCGGAGGAGGGAGGGGGAGACTTGTACTGGCCGTTATATATGTGTGTATGGTACAGCCGAGCGGATGGTTCTTACTTATGGTCTCCCTCTCTCGCTCGTTCTTTCTGCCTGCTCCTTTTATCCCTTTTTTCGCCGGTTCCTCTCCTTCCTTATATTCTGCCCCGGTGCGACGGATGAGCGAGACTTTTTTTATCTAGTTTAGCGGTCGTATGATTTAGCTGAGATTGGCTTGGTTCTCGGATTGTTTAAAATGCATGGTAAATTTTATGAATATTCAGGGTCTTTGATTGTCTGCGAAATGAGAGGGCCACTTTGCGGGATGGGGGTGCTGATTATTCGTAAAATTATTCGTGAAAAGCGAAGAATTGTCGATATTTTTAATTCTATATATTGTTTTTGTTTATATGCGAATATGTATATTTTAATATTTATTGTAGAAATAAAATCGTACAGGGCGATCAGACTGAATTTCAATATACATACATTTCGAAATTAATGAATAGCTTTCATTTTTGTACGTATGTAATAAATAAATCTGCAAGTTTCAATATTTACTCTACAAAAGTTTAATTTGTTATAAATTTTAATTTGAACATATCCAACGAAATTCCATCTCTACCATAGATTTCAGTTCACATTGTACTAAAGCAAAGCCATTTGAATTATTAAAAAAAAAGGGGAAAACAACAGAGTCCCACTTTAAGTAATGAAGTGCATGGGGAATTCTCTTGTCTAGAGTAAAGAAATATCTCCCCCCGTCCTCGCATGAAACATGCATCGCAATCATCTAAATTTTTCTCCACCTCGTTCATAAACTTTCAGCGCTCAGCAACCGTTTCATCGCAAACATCCAGCGATTAATCAATAATCGCCGATAAATAATTCAATCATAGAGCCGCCACCGCGGAAAACAATAATTCCAGCGAAACAAACGAGTTTCACGCTCGGCCATGCCGTGTGCAGGCATTATGTACTCGAGCAATTACATCGAATCAAAGCACGCGTCGCGGCTCCTGACCCCCCGGTGAAGTCGCCGCCGGAAAATTAATTAATATCGAAGCTTATTGGAGCCGACGCGCGAGGTCACTTGGGTACGCTGCCGCGTATTTGTCTTGCCGGGCTCTCGTTGAAGGGAGAACGACTTGTCAAAGGGTTATTGAATTTTCGGGGGAGGTAAGTTAGTTGAGCTCGTTTTGGTAAGAAGTGGAAATGCGATTTGCGGGAGGGGGTTAATAGTGTTGCGCTTGTGTTGGCGGTTGCGGCATCTGACGGCGTTTGATCAATTACACGCTGCGTGATGATATTAGCGGTGCGTTTAGCCAAAGGAGTGACTTGTCGGAATCAGTGCCGCGGTGGCTGATGGATCAATTGGGATGCAGTGCTGATGCTTGCAGTGGATGAAGGGATTGTTTGATCGAGCGCTTGGGTTACGCGGAGATAATTGTTTTGGAAAAATTATTGTTGATCTTGAAAATTACTGTAGGAATAATAATTGAGAAATACTGCATTAAACTGTTAACCACAAATTTCGTCAATCAAAGTCAAACACGCATCTGCTCGTTTATCATGCATCTTTCGAAATATAATAGCTCTGTCTTACTTTCGTGAAGTGAAATCTCCGCCTTTTGAACATTAAACGACAGTCTACATCGACTGCGCACATTGCAATTCGCGAGCAGGGCCGTATAGCAAACGTTATCCAGACAATACAACAGGCAAACGGCAACTTGAGCATACGCGCTTGCCTCGTCCTTCTCTTCGTTCTCTCTCTCTCTCTCTCTCTCTCTCTCTCTCTCTCTCTCTCTCTCTCGGTCTTTCTCACTCTGCGCGACTGCATAAAATATCATAAATCGCTGATGTTCCATTCAAACCTCGACCTACATCCAATGGGGGTGCATCAGTGCTGTATTAGCAATCGATAATCTATCCGAGCGGGCTCACGACGTTTCGAGCGTCGTGTGTGTGTGGGTGGCTGTATGCGTGTGGATGAACATTCCGTCGAAGTAACTCTAAGCCATACTGAAATTTCTGTAAGGCTTAAAATTTCAGGCATCAATTCTTTAGTACCTTCAATGAACGGATTTAAAATTTTATTGTCAAGTTAATATTTTGAGCACTTTGAAGTTTTAATTGACGAGGGATATGAGCACAGATCTTCTCAAGATCTCGTGCCGCAGAATCGAGCATTAAGCACATCCGTTCGACAGAGACAATAGCCGAAAAGAAACCCCAAAGGCATCTTCAACGAAAATTCTCCGGCTGCAGCCTCCACTTGCGCAATGATAAAAGCAGGAGCGAGAGAGAGAGAGAGAGAGAGAGAGAGAGAGAGAGAGAGAGAGAGAGAGTTAGACAGACAGATCGTATGCAAGCAGACACAGACGCTACCGTCGTCGAATGCCAACGTACGTATAGGCAAGGAGAGCCTCTAAAGACAAGAGGTGCAGAGGGAGAGGAGAGAGAGAGAGAGAGAAATCCGATTACCCTCGCTCGCTAATTGTACTTGTCGAACCCGCGCAAGCGCTCAAAGATGATTCTCGGTAAGCGAGGCGCGCGTCTCATTGTTCGCGAGGCTCCCCCCACCACCCCCGAATACGCATTTCGGCAAGGAGAGGGGGGGGGGGCGAGAGGTGGTCCGCGCCCACACAATCGTCCCTATTCCCTTGCGCGCGGCTAAACGCCGTGTGCCGAGCCAATTAAAACTTGCTCCTCGAGGATCGGGGATCGCGGGAGGACTTTCTTTGAAATTCGAAAGCCGGCACGAGAATGAAGATTGAGACGGCGGCGGCACTTAGTTACAAACGTTTTCTTCGCAAATTCAGACCCCTCTCTAGCTCAGCGTCTGAGCGAAACTGAATTATACACAAAACGCGAGCTAGTGAAGTTAGAAAGTCGCGAGTGCCATTTCGGAGTTGTCGGGCGCGACTCTATGAGGCGACGAATTTTGAGTGGCGCCCGAGGAGGGCGCCGCGACTGCGCTGACGAGCTATTTAATGAGGCATGATCGAGAGACAAAAACTGATGCCCCTATTGTTGAGGTATAGCTTGGGGAGTTGGCTCGAGTGGATCCTTTTGATGTCCCGCATAGGGCTGGCTTTTTAAGAGGGTGTGTAGCAGTGGATTATGGGATTGAGAATTTTTCATTGAGTTTTAATTTTTTTTTTTTTTTTTGGATTGAATGCTATTTTTTCAAAATTGTTTCAATAAATTTTTTTTATAGTCAATTTCTGTATCCGTATGATTTAATAGTTAATTTATCAATGTTTTGTCGTAAGAACAATTTGTTTTACGAAACACGCAGTGATTGTGCATTTAATGGTTTTTATTGCCTAGCTCCTAACTATTTGTTCTATATTTATAGAGGGCTTTTATGCTTCAATCGGCTGTAGTGCAGAATTTATTTCCAAAATTCACGAACAGGTATAACGTTATTTGACAGATGTCTGAACTGCTTTCACGCTATTTTGGTTGGCAAGAGTAAAATTTACAGAAAATCATCTCTTCAATTTCGAATTTTCAAATATTGAATTATAATACCTAATTTCAAAAACATTATATTACTAATTATTTTAATTTTATTAATAATAACAGAAATATCTGAATAATTTTTAAATTCACGACTTATCCGAACCACGGCTTCCAATATGTTATAATTACGTTAATCAAAGCACATTTAATCTATCACCGAAAATCCGGATAATCCCTAAAAGCCTCGGCTCTCATGCGATGCAAAATTTTTACATTAACCTGCATTCTACGGTGTAATGCTCGCTCAGTATGCAACAATGGCGGCGCGCGCATTCAATCAACTTTAATAAATAAGTTTCAGCTTTAGTACACATCGTCAATTCCTCCGCTGTATACGACCTCTGACCCAATTCAATCTGGCATGAAGCTTCATAATTGTTATTTCTATGAAATTTTATTTATAGCACTAAAGCTTAATAGCCTCTGGATGTTAAATGCTGCCGTTTTTAATCGATCAGAAATGATTCAATCGACATGAGCATAGGCGAAAGTGTTTCGAGAATGTATGCCGTAAACGTACCGCTAATAAAATTTCGACACATGAAGCGATGCGTATTGCACACTTAAATCTAAGCTAGTCACAACATTTTAATTGATAGCTCTAACAGTAATTCGAAAAACAGCCTTTTTTTTACAAAACTAAAATGTCATTTTCCTAAAAAATTATTTATCCACCCATATCTAAAATCCATTTCCTTTGAACTAGCTCCCTAAAACATCTTCCTCTCTCAACCAATCAACCCAAGACATTAATATTGTTCACTCCACAATTCCCTCTATCAACTACCCCTCTTCCCCCCCACATCTCAAGAAAATCTCCGACTCAGCAATAATGCTTAATTCGCTCTCACCCTGTCAGCCACGAAACTTCCCCCCGACGCAAAACAAACCCAGAGCAGCATAGCCCGGGCACGCGCCGGCTCCCACAAAGGGACAGCCTCTCCTCCTCCTCGCGCTGATTACCATAGCTGCGAACTTGTCATTCCGGCTGTCGGGGCTGATCTCGGCGTGCGCAAAGCCCCGGCCCCGAGATTGGAGTTCGCAGCTGCAATTTTAATATCTCAATTCAGAGGCTCGGACGAGCGCCGGCAGCTAAAACGTCCCAGCCGGACGTAATTTCATTCGCAGCGCGCGCGCGCTCGTGTCGCCTCCACTTATTATCTTGGCGGGCCGCAATCGCCGAGTGGCTCGACGAGCGTTTACATACGTTAGCACGAGCGAGACTCTGAGAATTACGGCGCGGACGTAACGGCAAAACTGGGACTGTTGCGGCCGATGCGACGAGAAAGGGTAGTTAGGTGTGAGCGAAGGAGATGTTGGGTGTTGGATTTATCGGGAGTACTGAGCGCTGCGTTGTGTTAATTTGTACTTTCAAGTAGATACAGTCGGGTGAGGTAAGACATTTTTTACAATATAAACTCTCTTACCTCTTTACTTTTCATTCAAAGCTGATTTTTAAACAAATCTTTACTTCCTCTTCACAATGTAGAATGCTAGATAGATAGATAGATATGAACTTTATTGCACAATTCAGTACAAAAAATATATAAAATATATAGTTGATTTACTTCACTATACAATTCATTATTTAAATATCTTGTGCCCTGGTTTGACTAGTTGACAGGGCAGATATCTATTAGTTCGTTGATAAAAAATCGTCTAAAAATAAAAATCACATCACGAGTACAATGATCACAGTGACTGAGTCAAGCCAGAGTAAAAATAAAGCTATAATACAAAAAGTTAAACCTAGCTAGGTGTAAACATAAAACTTAGCCTAGGCGTATAGATAAAAATATAAATAGTAAAGATTACTAAGTCAAGGAAATCAAAGAAAAATATACTATTCTTAAAACTACTCAGTCTTTATGGTCAGATCACAGAAATTAATTGCCTATCGTTTATTTTTAGCTATTCGCTATTAGTCGCTATTCGTTTATTTTTAATCAACATTAAAGTAAAAGAAAAGAAAATTATAAATTTTTTAACATAAATATTTTTAGCCAAAGCCCTGTTGAGCGAACAATGCTCGTCTCGCTTTGCCTCAGGGCTGCGAACACCTCAGCTAAGAGGTCCGGCTGTATACTCAGCTGTTTCTTTCTCTTGGCCAGCTCGTGCCCACCTATCCGCGAAGTCTCGCTAACTTGACCGTAGCCAATTAGGAGCTCTCCTTTCGCTCCATCCTCTTTTTTTTTCTCGATCCCCCTACACCAGTTCCACGCGGAAAACGAGAGGACGATAACAGGCTACGGGGCACGTCTCGTTTCTGCAAACTCTCTTTACCTTGAAAAGCTCTGCACTTGTTGTTCCCTGAAAAAAAAAAGCTGACCTTCGCAACGACTATCCCCGCTAACGAGAAATCGCGTAACACTCGTTTGTTCCCGAAACGTAACTACCATCAACGAAATCCCTTGCATTTAATTATTCCTTTAATCCCTCCCCTTTTTTCACAATACAAAATCCAGAGTGAAAAGCATAAAGCTCACATCCAGAACACGGCCCATCAGGTCCAATCTCATTCTCGGCCCGTTTCAACGATCGCGCGCGCCGCGCGACAACAAAGCCAGCCCCGGGTATTAAGGTCAGACTCATATCCAGCCGGATACACACATACCTCTCCCACCTAAAGCGCCCTCATACTCTTACACCCTACCGCGATCCAACTTACTCCTATTCCAACTCTCACTTACCGTCTCTCCCTCGCCGGTTTGCCGAGCAAACTGGCCGACACGGACTGCGCTCTTTATTAATTAACGACATCCTCGCGCCGAAATTAGCGCGCGGAGCAGCCGCTGTAACGCCTAGACTTGTAACGCCGGGCTCTGGGTTAATTCGTGCAAACTTGACTTTTGAAATGGCTGGCGGTGTGTGTGTACGCGTTACAGGGAAGGTGCGATTGTTCTGGAGCATCGCGCCGAGAGGGCTTAATGTTTCACTTATTGCGCCCACGCGAGGAGCCCCGAGGCGTGCAATTGGAATTGCGGAGGGTTGGGAGGGTTTGTATATGGTTTGACACTGACGCGCGGAATGCCTTTGACTGTATAGTTATTGCCGAGGAGTTTTCCGCTTGTTTGGTTGGGGATTTGAATGGTTTTTAATGGGGATTTTTATTGTGTGTTTTCGGGGTTGTTATTATGCGAGTGCTGCGCGAAGAGAATAGATTTGGGTTGGACTTAGTTTTAATAATTATTCATTCGTTTGCGTTTGAGCTTTGGTTTGAATATTTTATTTCTGCAGCGGCGTATTAACGGCGCGGATTTTTTTATTAAGTTTTTAAAAAGTAGAAATGACATCAAAATTTTACCACTTCCAACCGTACGTATTTCATCAAACATTCAAAAACAGGATATCCGGCCGGACCATTACCAATTCAAAAGCATTAACCAATATAACACACCCGCGATTAAAAATACCCAAAAAAAAAATCCAAATTTAAATAATCCATCCCCCTGCACAGACCAAGCCGCGACGCGAAAACGAGCAGGAAGGAGGGAAAAGCCTGCAGCCCAGGAGTGGAAAGGCGAACGAGCCGAGAATCTGGACTGGCGGCTGTGCGCTTGCGCTCGTTAAGTTCCCTCCAGAGAGAGAACAGGAGAAACCTCTTGACGGTCCGACTCGAAAATTCGCCGTCGCGGCCTCGCTGCGACACCTTTGCGCCGGGAAATTATGCATTTTAATGTAAATGAAGGTGGAGTGGGGACGGAATTGGAGTGGGAAAGCCGCCCGAGCGAGCGAGGATCTTGAAAACGTCGCGCCAGACGTGCGCGAGCCGAATCGTCGCAATTTTCGGAAAAATTATCGCAGCGAGCTCGGGGGTTGATGTTAGATGTGAGGAGAGAGGAAGGTAATCGGGTATGGCTCGCCGAGGCGTGGGATTATAATTAGGAGTTTTAAATGGAGTTGAAAAATATTTACGAGGGGCTGCCGAAAAACATCGGCTATTCAGGTCGTCGCTGAGGATTTTTTCTTTTATTTTCGGACATCCGGAGTTAACTAGATCTTTCATGAATACTGAGGGGCCGAAATTTAATTAATGCAGCTTTTTCGTTGGAATATGCAACAACTTTTTGTAATGAAGTAATTTTCATGGAAATTTCAAAAGCCATGCTAAATGTAGAACACCTAATTAAGAATAAGATGAGCCTGTTCTTGGAGGACAATTTCAGGCGTCTCGAGGGCTTCTGACATCTTGTATTGCTGTTTACATTACTATCTTATTGACTTTTAAAAATCTCACATAGTTTGCCTACACGTATAATAATCATTATTTTTTAACAATATTAAATAAGTCACAGTTCTCATTATAAATATATTAAATACAGACAGCACACTGCAAATTAGAAACAGATATCTCATCAAACCGTTTGCAAACATAATATCCCTTCAAACTCCTAGCAGCAACATCATAATAATAAACGGCCACTCGTAATATTACCTACGATATAACTCGAACCAGCTACTTTCCACTGTCCCGGCAACTATTAAAGCATAAACGAAAGAACTCGAAACAAAGTCATGCATTAACAATCGGGCACACCTCCCAGGCGGACTCTGCAGTTAAAAAGGCAAAATTAAATTCTCGTTTAATCTTCGCAAAAAAAAGCGGGACGCTCGCATCCGCCGAGTCGCTTTCTCCCCCATTAGAACACAAGGCTCTAATTATTAAAAAGTCCGGCGGAGGGAAGTAATTATTCCCAGAAAAGAATTAATTAATATCCGAAAGCCGCGTCTTCTTCTCGCAAGGGTATATAATCCCCGCTCGGCGGCCAGCCGGTACCAAGGCAATATTCCCTCCTAGGCTCGCTCTTTATAGTAAATACAGCGCGTCCCCTGTATCTTCTTTTTTTTTTACGCGCAATATAGTTTTCAAATAAAAAAGGCAGGCCAGAGACAAAGCGAGAACGATGCAGTCGCCGGGTCATTAAAGCCGGCGGAAATAACCGTTTACTTTATAGAGCTAACGCGCGCGGGCGGTGCGTCGACGGTAGGGGGTGGGGAGGGGGAAAAAAAGAAAATCAGGGAAGCGGTAATTTCTAATCGATAATAGCCGGCGCGAGGCCGACTTATCGGGGGAAATTCGCTCGGCAGCAGAGTGCTTTCTCCCGGCGAGATCTTGTAAAGACGTCTGTAACAATTTGTAGGAGGGGGGCGAACAAGTGCCGGAATGGCTTTTAAGAGAGTTGTTACTCCCCGGCAGAAATAGGATCCGTGCTTCGGTCGTGTCTCTCTCTCTCCCTCTGCCTTCCTCTCTTTCTCTCTCTCTCTCTCTCGTTCGCGCTCGAGTTCTCTACTACGTTGGCTTTTCGTATTTTTATCGGACTCCGTACTTTTTGACCTCTCGGCGGCGCTGGAACCTGTATAGGTACGTATTATTGGCTTTATTCGGAGAGGAGAGAAAGTTTCGGATCAAGACGGTTCTTACGTTTGTGACCCGAGTGCTGGGGATGTTTCTTTTTTTTTTCTTTTTGTTGCTTCTTTATTTTCGTCGGGATAATGACGACAATTAGTGGCTGGGATTTTTCGAGGTTTCATGTTGAAGCATGGTGGTTTATACCGTTGGGTGAATCCTTTTAGTTTAAAATTTAATTTGTACGGAGTCATGTTTCAAAATTATTTTTCGAAAAATTTGCAAATTAGCAAGGAAACTTTATGGGTTTGGTATTACGTGTATAGAAATTTGCAATCAAATGTTTCGAAACTTTTATAGCTGCGGATCGAGTAACATATTTTTATTAAATTTCCGTCGTTAAAAAAATTAATACATAAAAAATTTACAAAAACAAAAAGAAAATAAAACATCGAGATAGAATAATACCACAATAAAAATCGCAAAGGAAAAAATCAATTCCAGCATTATTCTCCACCAACCCAGCCGCAAAGATATATTCCATATCTCAAACCGATTCTTCATCCAACTCGCACTTCGGCCCAAACACCTGTTTCGCTCCGCTCCATCAAGAGCCATAAAAAGCCCTCCGGTAAAAGAGCTCCTTGAATTATTCCTCGAACTCCTTTCCTCCCAAGCAACCCAAGCTGCAATCAATCATCACCACCGCGTCTCTAGCTTACGTATCTCGCTCGCAAACAGCAAACAAAAGTAAAGCAGTCGTCTCTCCTTTATTTACAAGTATACCCGCTCCACCCTCGCCTTTCCTTAAAGCCGTATTATCAGGTTGCTCGCAGGCTCGCTCGCAACTTGCTCCTTTTAACAAAGCCCGTTATTATTACCTCTTTGCCCCCCTCCTCTCGGCGCTTTCTCGGCCACTTGTAAATTTCTCATCGCGCTCTCGCTAAAGAGAAAACGCGCGTTCTGTCGTGCCTCATTTGCGCTCACTTGCCCGGGCGTGGGAGTATAATTAAATTTTCCCGAGCCGGCTCTCTCGCACTCGCGGCGCGGCCCGATGGGGATTATATCTCGCTCGAGCCGAAGGCGCTTTATAACGCGCAGCGCGTTTTAAATAAACCATGGCCTACATAAAGGTCGTTTCACTGCTTTCCTCTCCTTTGCGCTCGCGAGCAGATAAAAATTGTCTCTCCTTTTAAGTCGCCAGCGATTGTGCCCCCCCCCCCCTTTCGCCGAGTCATTTTAACGCTTCATTGCCTCCCTTTTACACCGTTATCGTCTCCTCCCTCTATATACGAATGCCGCAGTCAGCTTTTCTTTTATACGCGCCCGCGCGCGCTCGCGCTGCTTTTTCCCTTCGCCCGAAGAATAAGACGAAGGAAGCAGCAGCCGGCTCCCTCGGCTCGTTTAACGAGTGCTTTCAGGGAGAGAGAAAAAGCGACGGTCAAGCGCACTTTGCGCCGGCGTTCTTAAGACTGCGCGCAAGCTTTGTGCGTCGCTCGCTTTCTCTCGCGCGCTCGCTCTGATACCGAGCCTGTCTTGGACGACAAACAATGCGTGCTAAGCTAGCTGCCCTTTCTCGACGCCCTTCAGCGTGTGTGTATACTCTTGGATTGTCTTGGTGGAGCGCGAGCGCAGCGGAATCCTTGCCGAAAGACACCTGGTGGAAGATAGGGAGGAAGAGACGGTTAGTGCACGGGATTTTTGTTATTTTAAGGAGAAAGGGGGATTTGAGATTTTTTTTTAATGAGGGTTTAAGTGTGTGTGCGTAATCTGGTTTTGAGATTTTTTTTGAGCGAGTTCTACACTGAAAAAAAATATCTCGATGGAAACAGAATCCACTTGATTCTAGAGAAAATATTCTTGTTTTACTTCCTAGAAGTATTTCTCTTGAAGCGAATATAAGATCTGTTTCATTCATATCCATTTGAAGCAAGTATATAATGTCTTGATTCAAGTAACTATCTACTTGAAAATACAAAACGAATTTCCTATTAGTGAAGTCTAAAAT
>UELX01003557.1:0-22717 GCA_900480035.1 Eupelmus urozonus
TTAGGAACTTTTACCTTTCGGATTTTTCAACTTCGGAATAATTTTATTTGAATTTTCTGATTTTCGGCATATTTATTCTCTATTAATTTACATTTTGAAAAATTACTTTTGGATTTTTTAACTACACCCTTCTCTTGTACAAACCAGCATCAAAAATAAAATATATTTATATCCTAAAAAGTATTCATACAATTTCTCTTCAATAACTTGAAAATCCTTAATCCAATCCTCTCTCTCTCACACACACACACACACACCTTCACTCTCCAATCATCCCACACCAAAAAAATCCACACTAAACCCAAAAAAAACCATCTCTCCAAACCCTTCTCCCCAACCCATCTCCCAAACCATCCCGCTTGTCATCCCCAACCTATAGCCACGCTCTCCCCGAATCATAACGACGGCTTTATCCTCCGGAATTATGAAAGATAATTTCTCTCGTCGCTGAAAATCTCCAACACAGCACACAAACCTTCTTGCCCACTCACACAGCCTCTCCGCGCATCTTCGCACAAACCATCTCGCTATATAGCGTCGTCCTCGGCGCAGCTACACTAAAAAGCCGCTCGCCTCTGGTGGGGGGTAGCGAAGCCAGTAGGCGTGGCCGTATCCGCGATGCCCTGCTCCAATGAGCCGGCTGTCCGTCCCTCCGGCTGGCCCGCACCCCCCGTATAAATGCCGGCGGCCTGCCTTCCCCGGCTCAGTTCCACGAGAGCAGCCCTTCGACACGATCCTACCACAGAGACACAGCTGCAACTGTGCGAGATCGACTTCTGACAGACTATCTCAGTCTCTCTCTCTCTCGCTCGGAACTACAGATATACGTTCGTAGTACGGTGACCGCGCGCCTATACAGTGCTTGTTCCTATGTTCGCTGGATAGAGAAGAAAGCGGGTTGCCGAGCCGCTAGTAGAGAGCCAGTGTTTTAAGTGCGCAAGGATATTCGCTTGTTTATTTTGTGCGAGGAGAAGGAATCGCAAAGATGCAGGGATTCCAGAGCAGCTTCGGTGAACACGTGTTCGCTAGGCAGATCAGCATGAGGGAGAAGGACAGACGCGACGAGGAGCCGTTGCTCCCTTACCAGGAGCCAAGTCCGCCACATAGTCCTGAGTCGACCAAGAAAAAGGATAGCGATATAGGTAATTGTCGAGTTTTTTTGAAGTGTTGGAGTTTACGGAGGTTTAGTAGGGAGTTCGAGTTTTGGGTAGTTGGGTTGCGCGAGTTTGAATGAGCGTAAGCTCTGAGGTTTCGACGTAAATATTTGTTTGGAGTTTGTTAGAGTGTTGTAAGCTCGGTATAATAACATCGCGATTTGTTTATATAAAGTCACGCCTGGCAGCATTAATAATGGGGTTAGTGAATTTGATTACACATATTTATCATCGGCAAAAATCGGGGAGATTCCGTAAATAAGAAACTACGCGACGCGGTCCATACAGCCTCACAAACATTCCCGGAAAAATCATCCGTCGGCACGAGTTTATTGCGGTAACCACTTCGCGACTGTTCCAAGAAAACGTTCACTTCTTCAATCACCTCCAAAATCATTCAACTTCAACTTTTTTAAACTCACCGCAGCTCTAAATAAACGGGTTGAAAAGCACCTCACTGCCGCTCTCCCATTTTCCGTGAAAAGCCGAAATTTCCCGCTCCATTTAGTCACGCTCTCACGCGCGCTAAGATTCCCATGCCCGTAGGGGGCCTCGTTTTCACTTTGCCGTCGGCGCGCAGCAAAGCGACGTTGGCTCCACAAATGCGGTTCGTCAAAAGCGCCGCGCTCCACGGGGTTGTGGACCCACCTCCGCGCCGACGACACCGCAAAGAGACAATCTTCTCATTCTTCTCTGTTTTCCCTTTTTCCCCTCCGGGATATAGTGTCTCTTTAGATAAAATCGCGAGACTTTCTCTGTCTCCGTACTCGAATATTCTACTTTAGGAGTCGAAGGTCAACGCTTTTCTCTAACGTTTTTCCATTTTTCTCTTTGCAGTACCGCAACAGCAGCAACAGCAGCAGCAGATGGACCCGAGCATCCGGCGCTACCGTACGGCCTTCACTCGGGACCAGCTTAATCGACTTGAGAAGGAGTTTGTAAGGGAGAACTATGTTAGTAGGCCCAGGCGCTGCGAGCTCGCTGCTGAGCTTAACCTACCAGAATCCACTATCAAGGTAAATATCGTTTTTTTATATATTTATTAAAAAAAAAAAAATAATAATAATAGTGGATCACTTGCCTGGATTTGAAAAAACCCTTTCAATTTTTATTCTCCACCCCGTCGTTTTGAAAAATTTCATTTTGCAAAGTCATAATGCGCGACTCCATTCCAACTTGCGCGCTCATAAAAGCGCATAAAGCCGCTAACGTTCCTCGGAACTCGCGTCGATAAATTTCTCGTAATTCGCGAAAAGCCTCTGCCAACTGCGGCCTTTCCGCAACTTGCCGGGAGAAAGAAACACTTTCGCGGGTAAATAATTGCGTCAACGCTCGTAAATACGCCGGCTTTTATCCTCCGCAATACTCCGCCAAGCCGCCATGTTTGATCGGCCGATTATGGCCTTCCGCCCGTCCCAGGGGCCACTTTTTCTGTTTGCCTTTAGCAAACGGCCGATCACCGATGGGCAAACATGCCACCTTGGCTACGCCTTCGACGCTATACCAATGCGCGCGTTCTTTTATTCCAAAGCTTCTTTGATCTTCGCCGCGCGCTCTGCCCCCTTACAAAAAAAAGCCGATCTAAGGTCGTTTTCTAATTTTGACCTTGTTTGTCGGAACGCCGGGATTTCCAGGCAAGTGCCTCCGCTTTCAAATCCCGCCTATACACATACACTCACCCAAAAAAAGCCAACATCTAACCGAAAATTTTCTTTATCTATTCCAGGTCTGGTTCCAGAACCGTCGCATGAAGGACAAGCGCCAGCGCATGGCCCTGGTCTGGCCCTACCCCATGTACACCGACCCAGCGATAGCCGGTGCTCTCCTCGCGGCCGCCTCAGCTTCCCTGCCCTACGCCACTCCGGGCGCTCCTCACTTACCACCCACCTACAACGCCGCAGCTGCCTACTACGCCGCGGCTCGCTACTCGCCCTACCCAGCCCCAGCTGGCGCCGTGCACCGCCCCCACCCCCAGCCGGCTACTGCTCCAGCTGCCTACGGCCCGCCGGCTCCTCACCACCCTCACATGATGCCGACCAGCCACCACATGTCCCAGCTTCACCTGGCTGGACTCGGCGTCCCAGGAGCCGCGGCCGCCGCCGCGGCGGCTGGTTATCTGCCGACGGTCAGCAGCGCCGGCTCGCCCACCTACAGACACATGCCCCAGCTGAGCCCAGCCCAGAGCGACGCCTCTTCCAGCGATTGCGACTGCACGGGAAACAACAACAACAACAACAACAACAGTATCCAGCACCAGCCTCATCTGGAAAAGACGTCGTCGCCGGCGGAGCTACAGCCGGGGTATAAGCTGCCTACTGGGCTAGCGCTGCCTGTAGTCTACACCACGGCGAGCAGCCTGACGCCGCCGAGCGCACAGACCAGCCTCGTCGTCGCCAAGAGCAGCAAAATCGAGCCGCCCAAGCTTTTCCAGCCGTACAAGAACGATATCAGCGAAAAAGCGTAGGAGTCGCCGGCTGAGAGTTCGGGAGAATTGTACATAGTCGAGGAGGAAGATGGAGAGCCAGACGTTGGCTCGGAGTGAGAGCACGTAGTCAATTGTACATATATATATTTACGCGTTAGAGATGGAATTTTGTAAATATAGGCCGAGTTATCTGTCACTGCCCCCCCACACACCCCGTTTTTGTACATAGAGAGTTTCTGAAACGTCAATTTGTATATATAAATGTTTGGGTTGACAGCGGGGATTTTTTTTGTTTTCGCCGCTGAGCGAGGCGAGCGCGCGCGAGTACAGTTGGGAGATGACTTTTGTGATGCGTCTGATGATGTTTAGGATGAATGGAAATTGATATTATATTTATTGAGTGCACGTCCGATCTGGTTTTCGCATTGATTGTTTCAATCAATGCTTTTATTATTATTATCATTATTATTATTATTGTAATTACTGCGTAAGACAATTCGATCGAGTGATTAAGCATAGCTAAATACGTGTCGTATACATAATTAATGTCTGTATAAAGTCGTGCCTGCGAGAAAAATAACGAATATAATAAATATTACGCATATGAAATTCAAATACTTTGTCTTATCCATTTTTCTTTACCAACACCTACTATTAACTTTTTATCATACAAATAACTGATAAGGATATATATAAAAAAAAATTTTAAATGCTGTTGAATTTCACAGCAATTGTATTTTATGACAGTAGTAAAATCATTCATGCTAATTAACTTAATACTGAATTTAACAATGAATTGAAATAAAAGATACTATAATAGTTTGATAATCATACATAATATCATAAAAATATTAAGACTATTTTGTTCTTTAAAAAACAGTAATAATTTTTTCATTGTAAATTGCTAACAAAAATTTTTAAAAAACATCTGCAATACAAAAGCATGACTATCTTAACAAACTTTCAAACAAAAAAATTTAAACATCACAATCAACACATCGCCAAATCAAAAAACAATAATCCTTCAAAATTTCCCTCATCCCATCCACTAAAATAAACATGCACAGCCAACAATCCTCACCCACACCTCGCCCCCTTTGATTCAATTTGCGAATCCGTTTATATCTGTCGTCGGGCTCGCGTCAGTATTATTAACGACTTCTCGCCTGGAAATCCCAGCAGGAAAAGGAGCCGGAGCTCTCGCGGCGCGTGAAGACAAGTATTAAGGGGAGGCGCGCGCGCGGGCTCTGTTTTTCGAGCGAGTAACACATGGGGCCGCGCCATTAACAACGCATAAACTCGCCCCGCTGCGAATGTATACGGAGACAGAGCGATATTGAGCTCGCTTGTCTGTGCACGGGCCAATTAACTCTCCTCATGCGAGAGTCAGGACAGGAGGGGGATGTATATTGTGCGGACCGATTAATGACAGGGGGGGGGGGTTATTGTATAGCTGGTGTTGTGGCTTTGGAGACGATTGAATTGTCGAGTGAAGCGCTGGTGTGGATTGTGTGTTGACTTTTTCATTCGGGTGCGTTGGGTTTTAGCTGATGTGTTGACTTGTGGTGTTAAGGTGATGTTGTAAGGTTTATATAGTTACCGACAGTCAAGGAAATTTTTTATTCGTGTACTTGTTCTGCTAGTGAAAAAATCGTGATTTTTTTCAAAATTAAAAATTGGATAAAATAATGGGCATCTCTAATTGTCTGAAAATACAAAATTTTAACAACCTCTTACAGTAGGAAAAATTAGAAAAATGTAATTTGAACTAACAGTAGCAGCCGTAAAAATTCTGTTGATTTTTGACGATAATAAATATTAAAAATTCACAAGTAAATATTGAACTCGCTAAATCATCACGCGTAACTCTTCCATCAGTCATCCTCACCTAGCGGGCAACGATAAACCAAAATCAGAAAAAAGGCCGTTTTTTTAACCTCGCCCAGCGGTCAAAGCAGCTGCAGTCCGCCGTGAAACTCGGTTCAAAGGTTTCCTCGGCCGTTCGGCGGTCGTTCGGCTCATAAAATCATAAACTTCCTCGAAATCTCTCGTAAACTGCACGACGAGTCGAGCTGTATATACACTTGGGAGCGCGAATCCGAGGAGCCCGAGGAAAAACACTAATCTACGGTCATAAATATAAAATGAGTCGTTTTGTCCTGGAGGTGTAAAAAAATCATCGAAAAAATCATCCGCCATATAACCCAGGGCCCGCTCGGAACTTTTCTAGACGAGTACTGTAAAAAAAAAATATAGAAACAGCGTATCGCGGGAGACTAAAAAGGCCCAGAGTCATTTTTTGGACAAATAATTTTTTATGCCCCGAGCTGGCGGGAAACTCGCCTCTTGGTTTAGTAATGAAGAGGAAACGTGAAGAATTTTTTTTTACGAGCTCGAGTATGCGAGTTTCGCGTCTGTTTGTAAGGGAGTGTAAACGGCCGCGTGAGACGTAAAAAAATAAAGCGCGGGGGTAGATAGGGAGAGGGCCGAAAGTTCGACTCTCTAATATGGTGTGCGTAAAAAATTACGACTTAATTACTTTTTCGAATGAGTTTTGGTACCGGAGAATGTTTGACTCATGTTTTGGATTTTAGTGATTTTTCTGATTGCGGGTTATTAAAAAATTAACTTTCAAGAGCGCGTTGTAATAATTGTGAGGTTTCGAAAAAAATTTTATGATTTAATAAAAATTGATTATTACGAACTTTTTATAGTTTAGAAAATAAAAAAGTTAAAAAAGTAAATGGCATTCATTGAGAATACCTATTTAAGCTCTCGACTAAAATCAGTTTTATTAACTCTTTTATTTATTTATAAACTCTATTATAAACATACACAAGTGACGTGTCTGGTATTCATAAATTTTAAATTGACATAATGAGATCGAATTAGTCAAGTGCCTTGTTTACTTTACAAACCCACACGTTGCGCACTTGACAGTCGAGTATACAAACTTACAAGTAGATATTAGAGTCAATTCATTACAAACCAATTACACCTGCCTATAACAACTCAAAATTAATTTTTCCTCCGTCATCTCCTCAGAGCCATAATACCATAATAAAACCTCGACATCGCATCAATCGAAGCAGTCAAGCCTAAAGATTCATCAAAGCAGCTCATGCCAATCACCCACCCAGCGCCCCATAAAAATCCGCAGCACCCACCAGCCTCTCCAATAAAGCACGCATCGATCTACCCTTACAATCCCATCCCAGCCTCGGCAAACACACCCACCCAACCAGCCAATGATAAATTCCCATCCCATTTTGTAAAACTGCGTATCACGCGAGCAGCCCCTCTCTCACGCACACCCACACACAGAAATCGGCAATAAAATCGCTTGTAAAACTTTCGGGCCCTGCGGAATCACTTCCGCCTCTCGTGCGCAGAGAGTCGATCGTCGAGTTTATGAAATATTAATATCCAATTTAGAGCCCCTGATACAAGAATCATAGCCCCGCATCTCGACGGGGGGGAGCAGCGCGCGCATAGGAAAATTATATGGACAGGCAGCATCTCCCCTCCTCGTGTGTTGCGCTGCTCTCGGCTATGCTATAATAGCCGGCCGAGAGGCGGCTTGGATGTACGTACGGCAGATCGGAGCCTGATCGGCCGAATTATTTATCTTATCTGCGAGACCATTAGGCGGACGCTGCGTGTCCGTCAGTTGTGTAGATGGAGACGCGGGGGAAATGAAATGCCTTTCGTTATGGGAGAGAATCTGGAGCATGGAAATGTAAGCGGGGATGTTTTTCCGTAAGGTTTTTCCGCACACGCGCGGGAGATGGTAATCGCTTTGATTGATCTTGTTAATGCGTTAGGAGGCTGATAGGGTGAATTAGTTATGAGAGAGGAGCTATTGGGTTAATGTGTTTTATTGGATGGGTTGGCTTTATGCTGGTTCGGTTGAATGTGAGACTGGGTTATGTATATACATAATTTTGCATAAGTATCGCTTGATATTTACAAGTGAGGGAATTATACGGAAGGGATGGGAATTGGGTGGATTTGAGTTGAAAATATAATTACGAGAATAGAGGTGATTAATCTTCCGTGATGTTTCCATTTTTCTCGATTGAGTTGATACAAGGGAGCTGATTTTGTACCACATAAAAAATGATCATATCTTTTATCAGCTTATGGCATTCGTAGACGAAACGATATGGCTGATTCATTTTTTTTTTCATTGTGATTGACTCTTCATAATTGTACTACTGCATGTCTGATTAGTTCTTGATAAGTTTTATAAAAACTGTTACTGGAAAAATAATTATAATAAACTTTTATTAAAAAAATTGCGTGACGTGTATACTAGTACAATAAAAAAATAAAATAATAGACTGAAAAAAGTTTTATTTTGTACATTCAAGATAATAAAACAAAAAATATAAAGCATCATTGTATTCATTGTGATTTAAACTTTGGAAAACAGTAAACTTGCGTAGCACAAGCACGTAACTACTACAACATCCTTCATTTCTCGTAACCCATCCACTCGCCCCGACATCACAAGCTCCCGAAACTCCCAAACAATAAACTCCCCGCCAATAAATTTTTACAACAAAACAAAGCATCTCCTCTGTCGCATCTTAAAAAAAAAACCCTCACCATCTTGCACTCGAGGCTAGCGCATCCCCAAAACAATAGCCGGCTCCTCCGTCCTCTTTGAGCCAGCCTGCAAACGTGCTACTCTTCCGAAAAATCGAAGCATGCGCGCGAGGATATCCGTCTTCTCTCCAGCCCATCGATCGGCGAGGAAGGAATTTTGACAGGCCTCGGTTGCGTCTCCATAGACCGCCCGCCAAGCTAGTGTAGCCAACACGGGACGTCTACATCCACCGAGTGCGGTCCGGACTCTCGCTGTTTTCGAGCTACCGATTTTTGCCGATTCTCCAGCCTCTGGAGCGAGAGTGGCGTAACCTGAACGCCCCAGCGTCCGAAAATATTTTCACGGTAGCGTGTAAAGGCGATTGGATATGCGAGACGGCCTGCTTCATTGTTGGCTCGTTCGTTCTGGATGGATAAAACGTCTTGTGTACATGGTTTGGCCGGCGCCGCGGGTGGCTGGGCGCGGATGAGTGCTGAGTTTTGAGGGACTCGTCAATTTTGGAGCGTAGATGGCACGTTAGAGTAAATAAGTTGGGATGATTGAGGGATGGGAGTGTGGAAGGTTTATCGTGAGGGATACTACATAATTTGTTGGAGTGAAGATTTCACTATGTATTGTTGTAGGTAGAAATTATTTTAGGAATTCATTTTCCCGTATCTTATTGCAGTTGATTATTAAGTTTTGTGTCTATAGGAAATGTTAAAGAACAAAATTTTTTTGTTGAATATATTTTTTTTAAATTACATTTTTCTACAAAATGTTCTTAGATCTAAAAGATCAGCAGCAATATATCAGATGATAATTAGTACAACAAGTTTAAAAATACTTTGTTTTTAGAAGTGTTTATAAGAACTTTTATAAATACTGGTTTTTAGTAGACATTTGAATAACGTTTTTTATACCTACCCTACCTTACTACATCAGCTCTAATGAAAAATCTGTTATAAGATCTCATACCAAAATTTCATGTAACGGGAAAATCTTGATATCAAAGTAAAAATATCAATATTATTTAATTTCAACTTTGTTTCAATTTTACTTTAAAAATTTCCTTACCAAATTTGTTTTAAATCCTTATATTGACCCGCCTTATAAATATTGCTCCTAAATTTTTTACCCCAAAAAAAAAGAATCATTTTCAGCTTTAAACAAAGATTAGTACTTCCGTTTTCATTATAGAAATAACTAAATTTACTATTTCTTTCATATATACGTGTTATATTATTATTTTTTATTTTTATATTGCTTATAAAAGTGTTTTTAAAATAAGGGAAGTACTTTTATAATATTGTTATGTATTGCTTGTGCAAAAAATTATGTAAAAAGTGGCAAAATAATTAAAATTTGAACGTTATTTCGTGAATAGCGGGCTGTTGGAGGACGTGAGGGTCCCACAATATTAATTTTAATGAACAAAAAAAAAATGAAAAGATATTATGTATTTTTTACATGAGAAAATAAGTTTTACTGGCAAATTTGAGAGAAATATTTTATAAAATTCTATAAAATAATTATCATAATTGTATTTCATTCATTGATTACACATTTCTTTTCCTTAAATTTTAAATTAATATTCTTGATAAAATTTATTAAAAGTTATATTTTCTGTTTCACTGTTGCAAAAGTCTTTTTTTTTATTTTTAAAAGTTGTTATTTTTAAAAATTTTCGATTATTTTTTTCTATTTAAAATCGATTCCTTGAAAATTGGAAATATGCATATAGTTTCGTATGCCTGTATATCCATAATTTAAAGATATATAACATGTTTTCAACTAAAAGAATTACAAAAATTTTCCACTAGAACCGAAAAGATTACTCTTTTAATTTTTTCTTGTTCACTTTAATCTTGGTAAGAAAAATTAATTAATACTAACATGTCATTGCGTAAGATGAAACAGACAAGTACGATATGACGTGGAGGAAAGCAGCATTAATTATTCTTTTTACTATGAATAAAAAAAACATCTTTATTTTTTAGTTAATTTATGATAAGCAAAAATAAAGTTAAAATGTTTTGCTGAAAATGAACTACAGGTATTAAATTTATATAAAGCAATATACAACAAATTATTAAAACTATTCTTATGAATTTATTCGTTATATTTTATATTTCGATTACAAATAATAACAATAAAAAAAGATATTTTTGTTTTTTAAATTAAAAATATGTTGCTTTGCATACACCTGCGATAACAGGTGTTGCAGAGAATGTAAAAAATTGAATTTAATTCCTTGAATTACTCGATTATTTACAAATTTGTATAGAAATAATGTAGAAAATAAGTTCAGCAATTGTACTTATACTATTAAGACTATCTCCTTTGTCATAGTCATAGGTGACCATATATACAAAACAATGGAATATTTGGTCAGAAAAGGTGGTATGGCTTTTATGGTTGTTAACATCAAACAAACAAAAGAGCCCATAGTTAGACCGCCCACTATCATGCACTACATAAACCTTTATATGAAAATTGAAGAGACTACCTAGTTTAAATTTACTTCATACAACGACTAGACGACGCGCCATAAAATTTAGAGCGTCTGCGAAGACATAATTACTTATAAGTTTTGAAAAAAATTCACATGAGAGCGGTCATTAAAAATTTGTCGACTCAGGTATTCAGTCGACTTTAAGCAGCTAATGAACAAACACTAAATGCATATGTGTAAACCAATAAAACTAATCTTGTCTTATACTTAAGAAATCGGTGTGATCCATTCTTACCGGCTTATAAACACATGCATGACCACATTCAGTATAATTATACAAAATTATATGTCAACAACGTATGAGTCATGAGAAAGTAGCGTCTGACTAGTAATACAATCAATTTCTCTTTCAATACACTCAATATACGGATCATAAAATTATACCAAGCAATTTCGATTATTTAAGCAACGGTGTGAAACTTTGACAATCCACAGATTATTTCAACAAACACCGTACAAAATAAAACTGCAGTTCTCAAACAGAAGCAGAAGCAGCCCTGATCGGCGGCACCAGAATAAAGCCATCTCAACTCCGCTGAAAAATCCACAAAGCAGATAAAAACATCAACACTAAAATCCTCCGCTTAAACTATCCTCCCTCGAAAAAGCATTTTCGCCGCTCACGCTTCCATCCGCGTGACCGAGACGAATGCCCAGTCTTCCTGGGCGGTTCGTGTGTACATACCTCCTGCTTTCAGTCGGCCGCTTGTTTTTCCTTCTCATGGTGGAAAATCGCGAAAAAGGATCTCTTCCGAAGCTCGGAGCGTGACGAAAGCTCGGAGCGCACAATATTTGGGTGAAGGCGAGCCTGTGGCTAATTGAAAAGTCAAAACTGACGGCGGCGCTGTTTTGCGTCTCACGGCGGTGGTCCGCTGCACCCCGTTGAGCGAGAGAGCGACTTTGACGAGCGGCTGGGTTGGACAGAGGAAAAGGAAAAATGGTAGCGGCTGGCTGATGGTGCCGTCTTGTTGCGCGATTCTGGCGGCTGATAGGGGAGAGGTTTTATCTTGATTTTGGGAAGAGAGTTTTTCATGGGCAGGTTGGGGTGGTTGAGGTGGTGTGGGTGAGGTACTGTGGATGTGAGGTTTGAGCTTTTTGATGGAGCTGTGAATTCGATCGTATTTGGGATTTTTAACAGAAGAGAGTAATGAGAAACCCAAGAGAGTAAATATTATATGCTACTCTGTAAATTTAAATCAGTGAAATTCACTGATAGGTCCTGAATATCCACTACTTATCAGTGAATTTCACTGATTTAAATTAAGAGAGTACTTGGCAAAAATTACCAACTTACTCGGTAAAGCGATCACAGTCTGTTAGATGAAAAATTTTTACCAACTAGATTGGCAAAAATTACAAGTTAGTTGGTAAAAATTATAAATCAGGTTGGCAAGAATTACAAATCAGGTTGACAAGGATAAATCTAGTTGATAAAAATTACCAGTAGCTTGGTAATTTTTACCAACTAGCTCGTAATTTTTACTTTTTTGGGGTTTTCTCAGTGCATAGATAATGTATAATATTGGTTTCTTATTGTAACAAAAAATACCTATTTACTTGATCATTATTCGTATAATACAATTATTAAACTTTTTACTGAGTAAATTTTAAATTCTTCCATTTTTCGGGCGCTTTAAAAAGAGTCATTTTAAAACGCCCTGACCAAAAGACTTGAACAATTTTCCAAACGAACATCGCTCGAAAACACGCGGCAGCCTATTTATTTTGTATAAGCACTTTGAATGATGCCCCGATGTTTTCCAAAATAGCAATAAAATCGAGAAAAAAAAACGAGCGCTCGCCATAAAGACCCTCGGCTCGTAAAAACTCGCTCACAAGCCTCACCCATCCGCGCCTGCGAATACGAACTATAGCTGCGCGCATATACGCGACGGCTGAATTTTACAAGGGGGCAGCAGTTAATATTCGTTAAAAGGAGTCAACCCTTTCTGGTAGTCGAATTTTTTTTTCTCGAAAACTGACCACCCTGCAGCAGGCCGAATTTTTTTTCCACTTTCGGGGTCCCCTTAACCCTTGCCTCTGCGACAGCCGCATTTTTTGCCCCAGTTTTTGTACCGTTTTTTTTCGTTTTCGGCTCGTCTCTCAAGCCTTTCTTGACCCAGAAAAAAAAGGGACAGAGTACCGCTTTGGGTCACAGGGTTCCGCCGCGCCGATTTTATTAAACCCTTCTGGAGTGCCGTCTTTATGGCTCCTCGGCGAGCTTTTCGGAAGAAAAATTGAAAATTGCCCGGAACGAGAAGGGTTAGGTCCGCGATTCCCTCTTTTTTTCTGCAGAAGGGCAAACGCGCGCGCGCGGGTGTGCTCTTTTTTTCGAGTTTTACGAGCCTTTATGAAGCTGTAAGAGTAAATATTTTGACGACCGATTTTTATGGCAGTCACGTACTGCGACGCGACTTTTCGAGCGAAAAAAAGAGCGGCGGCCGTAAGCGTAAGATCAATAGTAAATCAGTCGCTTGGGGTGGCGGGACACAAGTGGGAGTTTTCTTATTCATGAGGTAGGGGTTAATGTTTTACTTTGAAAAATTTAGAGAGGATATCGGCTGGAATTTATATTATTTCGACTTTTATCGGTTGTGGACATGTGCGTATGTTTCTATATCCATAAACCAGTACTGCATTTTTAATCTTCTAATTGATTCATATTAGCACTGTTAAGAATGATGAGTTACAATTTGACACATACCCGCATTACCACACATATCAGCAAACCCATAAACCCAAATTTTTCATCCCGATTTAAAATCATCCGTCATAATTCACCACTCATCCCAACTCAATTCACCTTCAGCACTCTATAAAACGCATCGCTTAACCATAATCAAAAAACATTCACGCTTCCAAAGCCCGAAACACATCTCCCTCAAAAAATTTAATCGACCGATTGATCGAGCCTCGAGCCTCGATATATTTTCCCTCGTTACGCACGTGCCGGCGTATCGCGAATCGCTTTTCCCTACACGCTGTCGTAATAAACTCGCGCATGCGGCCCGATAATAAATAAAGTGGCGCGCTCGCGTGTCGAATCAGCGCTCGGCGTTCCTTCATCGTAAAAACATTATCGGCTCCGATATATCGGCGAGCGCCGAAGCCGATTGGTTATGGGAATTAATTTCGAATTATCCGGGAGGGGTGAGGAGATGTGGTTGGGTATGGGCTGGATGTCGATGGCCGGTCGGATGGTGGGAAAAATATACTGGGGTGGTTGCGCCGAGTGAACAAGGTAGTTTCTCATGGTTCGATGATGTTTTGACTCGAGTTGGGTTTTGGTTTTATTGAGTGTATGATTGGGATGCTGTAGAATGCTTCGAGTGGAATGGAGTCTTTTTTGATGTTACGAGAAATTTTATGAGATTTATGTAGTTTGCGCGGTAAGATATTAAAATTATGTACGTTTTATGATGCGCTAATTTTTTCTTCGTATTGATATTTTGCATTATTAATTATAACTGCAACAGATACTTTTAAAGCGGAATGTAAAGATAATTATATAAAAAACTTCTAAACCACTGGAATACCCTGTACAGAAACAAAGATTGTACCTATGTTAAGAAAAATTAAATACAAAGTAATGATAAAAATCCAACAGAAAACATACAACGAATCACAAAAATTACGTAAAAAATGCCTCGTCAAATTAACAATCAATACATACTGATAGATTGCCCAACGTCTAGAAAATGATTTATCTGGATTATTCAACGAAATTAAAAAATTTAAAAGTGTAATAAAATTTATAGATGAATAAATCTTAGAGAATCCCTATAAAAATGATCATTATTTATGTTATTACTGTACTTACATAAGAAACGTTTATATATGTACATAATATCAAAATGTAAAATGTACATATCTGTATATTGTGTATACTAAATTTATTCTTATAATTTTTGCTAATGCCCTTTGGGGAATGCGACTCAAAGTAATCAATGACATAAAAAAAGGTATGTAATTATACTTAAATTAAAGATTATTGAATGTTCCCCTAGGCAACACATCTGCAATTTTATCTTTGCTTTTTAACTTCACACGACCATATAGAAAGTTAAAAATCAATCCGCCACGCTCGTAAATCAGCCTCCCGAAAAAAACCTCTAAACTGTTAATAAGAAACCCCAGCTTCCTACCAGACTTGCATCAGTCCTTCACTCAAACAAAAGCCTCGTCAACCTCTCAACTCCCAAACATTCGTCATATCCAACAAAACCTACCACGACCTTGCCGAAAACATCTCCGTACCACCCCCATCTCCTATAAAAAAGCTGTTGTCCCAAGCGTCAGCAGCAGCGGGAGCACGCGGAAAACATTTTCAGTGTCCTCAAGCCGGTCTGGTTTACCGCATGCGGTAATAACGGCGGGCCTCCGTTCGTCCTTGCGTGTCGGCGTGTCCACGCCACATTAACGAAAACCGCTCGGTGTGCGGGCAAATTAAGAGGAGCCGAGCGGTTCTCTCTCTGTCTCTCGCGCGCGGACGAGTGAGTATAATGGACCAGTGCGGCAGCGGGGGGGTAGCTCGTAAATTTTTTGAAAAATTCCGATGGGTTTATGCGTTTATGTATTTATGCGGCTGGCCAAAGGCGAGCTTTATGAGCGCGTAGCCCAACTGGCTCGCTCGGAGCTGTGTGTGTATAGTTGCGACGCTTAATGGATACGAGGTGACGCGAGGATGGGCCTCTTTGCGCTGGTTATGGGTGTTGATGTTCTGGCTGGGTGGCGCGAGCTTTGGAGGTTCATTGTTTTGGGGATGTATGCTGCGGGCGCGAGGGCTGCTTAATTATTGGCCGATCACGGCGCGGCTTATCGAGCGCATGGGTGGAGATGGGTTGAGCTTTCGCTTTGCGTATGGTTGGGTTGTATTTTGGGCGGGTACTAGGGGTTGGATAATGGGTAATTGACGGTTTATTTGTTTTTTGATGAGATTAGGTGTTAAGGGAATTTGAAAAATTTTGAATTACTATAATAGAATCAATTTTTACTGATTTAATTGACATTGTTGGATGAAATCGAAATATTTTATGTATGTAACTCTATATCAATGGATGATTCTTTTTGCAAAATATCAGAATAGAGTTTTTATGTAGGTATATGTATATTCAGACCATGTGTATGTATACTATCCATGTACATCTTTATGGTAAGCTTTTTTATAATTTTTCTTAACATTTTTTGATAAATACATACCCGCTTGCAGTAATACTTATAATCTTGAAAAATTTAATTATATATTATAAGTTTAAGCTTTGCTGATCCATATAAATAACAAAGACTTTCAGAGTAAAAGTTTTCATTAGTATTGATTTGCTTGAATAACAGGTGCGAATATTCTGACAGAAAAAGTTGTTACTACGCGCAAGAATAAAATTTTCGCGCAATTTATTATTTGAAAAGCTAAGAATTTTGGAATAATAGTAATTGTTATACAAAAACATAACTACCTACTGCTTTTTACTGGGCGTATATTTGAGTAGTATTATTACTTTTATAGCAAACATTATAAAAAATAGGTATATTTTGCATTTAATTCTGTATATGAATAACGTAAATTTTGAATAAGTGAACTAGTTGATAAAGTACAGTAAAAATATTATTTAATAACTATTTGTTATATTGTTTTCAATAGAAGATCAAAATCGTGACACTAATGATAAAATGTGTGACAATGAACGTTTATCTTTGTATAAATCAACCTTATAGTTACTAAATGCAATTACGAAAATCCACTTTTCTCTTCTAACTTTAAATTTTGAAAAAACATCTCGCTGATAAGTACATGTTATCAGCGAGATGTTTTTTGTATAGTACTTGTTTATCTATTGAATAAAATTTGAAATTACAATATTTCTAAAAAATAGATTCCCGTAATCGTCAATAACTACAAGACCTTAGCACCCCCATAAAACGTACATTTCCACCTCCCCCAACACTCAGCAGCATCCGACAATCCGCCTCTGCCCTCTCGAGCGCCCCCGTCAAAAAGAACCAGCCCTCCTTGAACAAAAGCTCTTATTTTCATCAAGACGAAAAAACATCTTGTCAACAGCGCGGCCCGTCAGAAAAGGAGCCCCGCAGCGCCGGGAGCCAAGCAAAAGGCAAACCATAAGAGAACCCCCGGCACGCCGAGACTACTGTTCCGCGCGCCTCTCGCGGCGCGACGACGGATCTCACGCCGCGGCGCAGAATGGACGGTATAGCTCGGCTCTCCGGACAACGAGGGATGTTATTCAGGCACGGTGAAAACGTCTCTTAGGCCATAAATCTTGGAATGGTTTTATTTTGGTTTATTATCTGTCCTCTGTGTGGATACATCACAACACGGAGCTGTGCTTGCGCATGCGCAGAGGCACCGTAATATCGGACCCGCCGCGACGTCCCGTAAGTCGACGTAACGCAGGGAGAGATCGAGTTGACTTGGATGTCGTTTGGCCTTTCTCCTTTTTTTTACTCTTTTTTTTTCTTGGCTGACGTTGACGTTCTTAGCGAGAATTTCTCCAATTTTGGATGCGTAGTTACTTTCTTCGCGTTATGTGACTATAGTCGGGGGTGAAATGGGTTTGCTGGGTTTTAGGGAGCGCACGGTCTGATTCGTTTATGATGAGAAGAAAGCTGCAGCTTTTCTGGCTTAACCCTTTTTTTCGCCACGGTTAAGCCGCTGTTTGGACTTAAACAGTTTTTCTTTTTCTCTGAAGGGAGTCCTTTTTTTTAAAGGACTTTTGCAATGCTAAAGGGTTTAAGAGTTTGTAGCGGGAAAGAAAGGACCTTTCGCTCAAATGTTGTTTAGTCTGAATTATTGCTTTGTAGGTAGAGAATGGGATTAGAGAAATCATAATTTTTATTAACGCCGCGATTATCCTTAACCTTTTCTCGAAAAGAAAAACGGCAACCAAAAAAATTAACAAAATTTTATTTATTTATGTTAAAATAAACTTAAGCTTTAAATTTTACATGTATTAATGCATTTAACATATCTAACAAAGCACATTAGCGCAAAGAACGAGAATCAACAAATTTTTAAAACGCTTCCCACATATATATAATTCCTTTCGATAACGAGCTCCACTCCCTCCTCAATCTCACACCCATCTCCCACAAAACTCTCTCAACCCATCAACTCGCAAATCCCTACAATCTCACCGCGCCATAACCGCGACTCCATCGCCAGTCATCTCGTATATACCCACCTGCCGTCCAATCCCTCGCCTGCGGAATCGGCGCGAAGATCCCAATGAAGACGTAACGTCCGAACGCTCGCGCACGTAAAAGGGCTCTCTCACAGGGGACCGGCCGTTGCATCGCCCCCCTCCAGCCGTCCGCTAATAAAGGTGAGAATACGGGCGCGTATAGGTCGAAGATGCGTATACGGCGGTGGCGGCGCCGAGTTAATTCCATCAGCCGAGGCCTGATTCATTATCCAATATCGGACATCGTAAATCCGCCGGGCGGCCAAATAAATTATCGCCGTCGGCTCGTCGCCGGATGGCAGGACGCAAGCCAAAGAGGATATATTATATTGAAGGGACGCCGCGCGAGCTCGCGCGTCCTGATTGGCAGGTCAACTTTTCCATTTATTACGCTCAAAGTCTCTTATAGAAGAGCGGCAAGCGCGCGAGGCTTTTTATTGAAATTACGCGCTGCGGGTTGGTTTTACGGGCTGGATCAGGCTAATTGGTCTGATTAGACGTCTGGTATGGGCGGGAGTGGATTAGGAGAGTTTGCTTTTCTTGGGAAATCGGGATTCTATTTTTACAAACGAGTTGAGCCGGGGATTATTGTGCTGTTTCGAGTATTGATGCTGATTAGAATGGTGGTGGTTTCATGGATTTTGTAATGTTTTTTGGGTGTCAGCGTTTTATGGGTTCGGATGTGATCACGCGTGCGCTAAACGATGCAGTGCAATCGTACAACTAGAGTTAAAATAAACTTGTGAAAATTTATAAAAATAAAATACGCTTGAGTAAGACTCAATCTCAAAATAAGACAGTTGAGAAAGTAGAAAAACTGCAAAATAATTTTGCATTTTTAAAATGTAATTTAAAAGCTATAAATTGTCGGTAAGGCAGAACATCTGACATTGTATTAGGGAGGACCTATACTTCAGTTTTACCGATCAAACTTTTTTAGACAGATATGCAGATAGACTGTTGAAGTATTATATAATTGTATCATTACGAAGAGCAACTATATATATTGCAACATATTTTTTTAAAAGTCACAAAATACCTTGATCGGTAAAAATATAGTAGGGGAGAGCGGAGCTAATTGATACGCAATTAACATTTTCATTTTATTGATATCTTCCTTAGGAAATTAGATTTGTGTATGCCAATCATTATACATATTAATAATGCTATGACTTACCTATAGAAAATCAACAAATACATATTACCAAATACTAGTATTAAACAGTTAATTATTTATAATTGAACGTCGAACTTCGCGTGCCAACTAGCCCCGCTCTTCCCTATACGATCTCTTAATGGATACCAACATCTTACAATGCTTTCCCATATTGCACCGGTGTATACACATTCATCAATTTCTCCAGTCTATAAAAAACATAGATTAAGTAATGCATAAAATCATCAAAACACACATCGACAGCCACTAATACCCCCTTTATAACCCTGCAAAACCTTACATCCAACAGATTCATCCAAAAATCCAAACAATAGTCCACATCTCAGCCTCCTTATTTACGACATCTATACCAACCGGTGGTCCGAAAGAGTTATCGATTAAAACGCAAGAGCATTAGGAAAAACCAGCGCTATATTATACGACTACAACCCAACGACCCAGCCAATCGTTTAACAGGCCCAATAAATAACCTCATTACGCGCCGCTCGCAAAGCCTTACTACTATAACGAAAGGGCCTCCTCGGCAGCCCTTTCGGGGCCCTCTCACTTGCGCTCATTGTAACGCGCACTTGCGATACTCAACGCACTGCAGCAGGCATAACGGGGGCCCTGCTCTCGTCATTACAGGCGCGCTGCAGCTCGTCGATTCGCCACGGGAGTTATAAATAACGTGAAAGGCGCGCAATCTCTGCAACCGTGCGATCTGCTGCCTGTGCAGCCTAAGAGAGTGCGTATATACGCGAGAGAGAGAGAGAGAGAGGGAGCTGAAGCCCTCTAATAGATGGTTTATTATTTTATGAGGCTACCTTGTGCTTTGTGTATACATGCGTAGCTGAAGCAGCCAGTAGGTAAGGCCCCGGATCCCTCTCCCGGTCTCTCTTCCTCCGTAAATCATCGCGATATTTTGGAAGCACGGTAGCATCCCGCGCGCAAACCAAGAGAGCCTCATCGCTCCCTTCAGAGAGACGGCTCTTTCGAGAGGGGGAGAGGAGGCAAATGTGCGCGCAACTCGCAGCTTTTCTCGCGACTGCTGCAGCCTTGAGCCAAGGCTACCGGGAGAGGAAAACGTTAACGAGGGTTTTTCGCTCTTACCTAAGCTTGCGTCGAGACGGATGGATAAGACCGGCAGGGCCCGTTGCGTGGATGTTGTGAGGGAGGGGATCATGCCCGGGGATTGGCTTCTTCTCTTTGACGGATGAGGAGGAAAAAATGACGGGAGGACTTTCTCTTGAGGCGAGCTTTTAGGGGCATTATCGGCGATGAGGAGGTAAGGATTCGAAGCGATTTGTGGGATTGAGATGTTAGCGGTATAAGATTGTTTGATTATCTGTTTAGAACTGGTGATCGGTATCTTAAGTTTTGACATTTTTATTTGAATAAATGTACAACTACTGACTTTTTATTTTTATTATAGTTATATCAGTTTATTTCGAAAAATTTTCACAAAATCAAGCGAGTAAATTTTTTGTTTTCCCACAATTTACTCCTTATGAGGAAAACGAATTATATGGGCCATGCCGACATGAAAGTGTTACCACAATATTGTTACAATACTGGCACTATATTGCTACAATATACCTATACTATATTGCTAAAATACTGATACAATATTAATACAACATTAATACAATATTAATACAACATTAATACAATATTAATACAATATTAGCACGATATTACTGTAATATTGCTTTAATATTGACAGAATATTAATGTACTATTTTGTATAAAGCCTCAGAAATATTATTAAAACATTAGTGTGATTTTTCTACAATTTTGCTGCTTTTCTACGATAAAGCCATCGCATTATTTTACCATTTATTATTTTAGCAAAATTGCAATAGTATATTGTGTATCAGTGACGTAAAGTGGGCTACTTTTGACCCTTAGTGCACATTATACTTTTTATAATTCATGTATTGATTTTAGTGTTTATTGTTACCTGCAATGAGAGATTGAAATAATTTTTTTTTTAGACACGGTAACCACTATCCTATTAGATTTTTACGACAGGCGCTCTGAAAATACATTTATACAAGCAAACTTTTAAAAAACATAACTTACTTAAATAATTCACGTAGTGTGTCAAGGTGCGTCGAAGCGGTTTTTTTTAAATTTTAAACTAAATACAACATTTTTAACTATAATTTTTTCAAACTTCAAAATTTATTGTATCATTGCCTTTTTACTTATTAAATTTCTTATGCAAGAAATATAATACTTATAGTTTTTAAATAGATAATCCATATATTTTTATTTAAATTATAAGTTTGTGAAAAAATACAAATATTTCTCTCAAATGTATATTTGTTTACACAAAATTGTATTGCAGTAATAATTAATAATATAAATAAGTGACGAAATTGGTATGAGGTGGCGTGAATTTTTCTCTTAGATACATTAAATTACGAAATATAATGACAGATCAGAAGTACTAATGAAATCGTAAATTATTCCAATAGCAAACAATTATATCATAAAATCTGGGCTCCATCACAAACGTTCAGAACAATGATGGGGTTACGTGAATCTCCATAAAAAGCATAAAACGCGGTAAACCAACTAATACCAATCCATCCTGGCGTACTTACAGTGGCTGCCAAAACGGGCAAGGTGCGGGCAAGAATGACTCCTGATTTCTGCACGCGCACTCGAATATGGCATAGAATAAATTACGATGATTTAGTATCCAAATGACCCAGTGCCATTATTCCCGGTGGTCCTTCGTGGAAATTTGACCGAAAGCCCTTAGCGAAAGGAGTCAGCCACCGTGCGAAGATATAAACGACGCTACGTTGACTTGTTCTACTCCCCCTGACACTTTAACTGCTTAGCTGGAAAGTTGACTCTGTCTACGAGCTATGAGCTCGCTGCGTGAAATTTCATTTATCATTTTGCAAGATTGAGGCAGCAAATTAGTAAGTGCACGAGCGATAGTTAAAGTTTCTCTGATTCTCTAGAACTTCCGAGGGATAATCTTCAATTTGAGTAATAAAATTAAGTGCCTATAAAGGATTTACAAGTTGTAGTTAACGTTTGGAAAATATTTTTAATAAGAATTTTAATACAGATTCAATAAATTACTTATTACGTATAATTATGCTTGTATTTTTCAGTATTTTTTTCAAGACACTTTTTTACGTAATTGGAGATTGGGCTTGCAGAGTTTAAATTTTGATAGAGTTTAGATTATATAAAAATAAACACCAAAAGAGAGCAAGTCTTCTTTAAAAATATCAAATAAAAATATAACCATAAAGTATGTATCTTTTTTATAGTAGGACACAGTGTACACGTCAAAATCGAATAAACAAATTAATGAATACCGTTTCATTTGATCTCAGTATCCAAAATAATATTTATTGTACATGGCACTTTTAAAAATTTTTAGTACGCCAAGGAATGGAGAAATATGAATATATCAAGGTAGCCTGAGTTTAGAAACTAGAGGCTAAATGTTATACTAACTGTATAGAAATAGCAGAATTTATGCTATGATTTAAATACTTTAAAGCTTATGGGCGTTGTTGAAATATAAACTTTTTAGATTTGTAATGTCAATGAAGATTATAATGTTTTGCAAGAAAAATAGTATATTATGTACCAAGGGCTAAAAGTGAGCTTTTTTAGACCGAGTGTGGAATTTGCAGTACGAGTCA
>UELX01003558.1:0-22706 GCA_900480035.1 Eupelmus urozonus
ATGAATTTTTATCGATGGTTTAATGAATGCAGAGCTGGAAGGCGCGCGAAAGTTTCGGGCGCTGATTGTTTTGGAAATACTTAAATAGGAAAGAACTGGAAATTTTGGCAATGAAATATTTGTAGTTTTTCATTTCGGGATAGTTATTTCTATGCGTTCTTTCGTTATGTGATTATTTGGTAGAATGTTAAAATTAAAAATAAAATTACTTGTTATTTTAGTTTAGATATTCATTGGATGTTATTGGAAACTATATTAAGAGCATAGAGGACTTTTACGTTTCATTATAGATGGCTTACATTTACTTTGTCTACTAAAATTTTTTATAAATAATCATCTACGCTTCCATATATCTGATATACACGATATACTAAAAATAACATAAACTAGTTCAAATTGTCACTGGTTTATTTCCCGAGTTAAAGATCTTATTTTCCTTCGTAAAAATAGCAAATGCGAAATCATATATTCATTGCTTCAATCATTTTGAACACAGTAATTTTCAATTAGAAGACATTCACGATTTGCTCGATCGTAAAAGTTTGCGCTGCAAATCGCATAAAACCATTAAAATTTCCAACTTTTGCAAAATACAATAATTCAACTCCCATATAAAACATCCCAACCAATCAAGCTCATCAGGATTTCAAATCAAAATGAAACTCCCATCTGAAAACATCACCTCATTAGCTCACAAACAAACGTACCCTCACACCTACATCCCTCTGTTTGCCTGCGATGATTAACGGCGCGGTAGCGCACTGTAAATCGACAGGACGCCAGCTCCAATAACGCAAGCATACGCAAGGATTGTCTATATTCCCAAACGAGCGGGAATCCGCGCAAAAAGTGAGCAAGTGGCCAATTTTTCAAAGCCAGCTCGCAGCTGCGCCCCTATGTGTATATGCCAATAGTCAGTCGCGCGCCGGGCAATTCCGAGTCGAATATTAAATTAGCAGGTCACAACGGAGAATCGATCGGTACTCGCGCCTGTGTAGAGCTGTACACACAAGGTAGCTACAAGCCGAGCGCGGAGTCGTTAAATTTGTAGCTGCAAAGCTGTGGGTGTACGTCCGTGCCTATGTGGTTTATGTGCCGCGAGGAAGCTATAGTGTCAGGAAAAGTCGGTGAACGAGATTTCATTTTTTAGCTGACTTTTCAGGAATAAAAGTAGGATTCTTTTTGAATAATGCAACGTCTCTTTCATTGCCTATACTCGCACTTGCCTTCGACTTTTCATTTTTTAATCGCTCTGCGAATGAGGCATTAAAAGTTTGAAAATATCAAAATCACGCCGCGTTAATTGGCTCTCTCTCTTTTTCTTTGAGAAAACGATTTTATCGCGCTTTTTTCCTCTCACGGTCACTCGGCTGTGCTCGTCGCATGTTGCACGTGAGAGACGTTTTAATAGAGTAACACAGCTGAACATGTACGCAGCCGCGCTTTGATAGCCGTGTGCAAACTTGCGAGTGTGCTTACCTGCACTTAAGCTTGCGCGCGGTGCGGTAAACTAAGGCTACAATATAGCCTGGAGTTTCTCGGAAAAATTTTCTCCTGCGATTGTTCCAGTTAAGCCGCGATGGAAAACAATGAACTTGGCTCGGAAGAATCGGTTGTGAAATCGTTGAGGCATATCGAATCGGGATTGTTAATTTGTATTAGAAACTTCCGATATTTTTTTAATAAATTTATTTGGGATAGTATTTAGGAGAGAATTCAAATATTTTTTTAAACTGTTAATCGAATGATCCCAGGGTTCATCACCGACTTCAAGGAAAGTTGCCTACTGACACGGATTGTTATCTTAGCCATAATCTAATTTTTTAAAATATTCTGACAATTTTTAAGTTTTAATATAATTATAAAATATTTACATGATTTTCCACTCTTCTAGCTAAATTTTCAAAATCTTGAGAATATTTAAAAAAATTAAATTACGGGTAAGAAAACAACCCATATCGGTATGCATTCCTTTAGAATACGGATTCCATTTTAAGATTTATTGTAATTTCTACAATTCTATTGTGTGTATCCAACAGGAACCGCTAGGCTCACAATAGATTGATGGTAAAATTTGAATGATATATAAAACTTTTTTTTTCAAAAGAATAAAAAAAAATAGTAGAAATAGTGTTAAGTAAGAAAAATCGGTTCACTTCGTCTGTTACTTATAGCAGAGCGCATATTAAACTTATCGAGAAGCCTTAGCCAGCATATGCATTAAAAAGATTGACCGTGATTGGAAAAGGTTGTAAGATTGCAAAATAATGACGCAGCATTGCGCAAAATTAGCTTGCGCTCGATTTCATATTCATCTCTTACACGTCTTTTTTAGTGCCAAACAATCGCCTATTCTTCCGATGCTTCCCGAGATCAAAGATAAGCTCAAATAAGGAAAACGAATTTGAGAGTCATCACGATCAATGAATTTCGACGCTGCTCGGGAATGCCATTGAACCTTTTTGAGAGAATCGTATAAAGCAAGAAAGGGGTTTGAAAGAAATGTATTTTCATTGGTTTACCAACACTTTCATTAAATACAAGGTAACCAACTAGAGCCAGTCCATAGATGACTATATTTGTGAAACTATCTAATGTACAATTAAAAACTGATAACCAATGATAAATACGTCAATCAGTCTATCTGGTATTAACATAGCTGTGTGTTTTTATCAAATAACACTTTGACATTACGCCGGAATAAGGAAGCGAGTATTCGTAATAGCGATAGTAGATAAAGTCCGAGATCTGTAAGACGATACATTGGAAATTCATTGCTGAAATAAGATATTATGCCAGAGCATGATATTTTACTCTGATATAATTTTCTTTTTATTTACATTTTACTTTATGTAGTTCATTACTACTTCGTTTTATTTCAAACTTATAAATATAAAAACCGCTGCTAATTTATTACCACGTTTTTAAAAATCAGATGATTCCGATACTTCTAATCATGTTTCTAGAGTGATTCAAAACTTAAACTGTTACTCTTACAAAGTTAGCTCTAGAAGGAAGCAAAAAATAGACGTGTATATAGTTCAAAAAATTTTTTTTTATTCAATAAAATGCGCATTCTTTACCTTCACGTAAGAAATCATCCTTGAAAGTTTCAAACTTACTAATATGTACACCTTTTTCGTAACTGCAAATACAGTTGGATAGTAAAAATGATTAAAAATAAATATTAATTATAAATATTTTTGAAAATTTATAGTAGAATAATAAAGAACAAATATTAATTTATAAATGTTTCAATTTTTGATTTCTTAATTTTATTGAATAACATTTGAAAGGCATTGTATTAAAACTATACTGCTACCGCCAAGTAATTATGTAAATTAGCAGCTATAAGGTACTATTAATTTGTAAATATTTCAATGGTTTTTTATTATTCATGTGATAATTGAATATAACTTAAATATACATCAGATTATATCAGAACTTTTGAATGAACATTGATTAACCGGCTATTATTATGAATTTTAAACTTGTTTTTTCAACTTTAAGCTATACAATATCTAAATGTGCTCTATGATTATAAAACAGAATAAAAAAGCTACACGAAAAAGAACAATACCGCACACAAGCAAAATTCAGCTAGCGCGCGTGCAGCTACATTATTAATAATCCAGAAAAGCAGAGCCGTAGCTCGGCGAATTAGTATAAATTAAAGTAGAAATTCCTCGGTGCAATTTTCCCAGCGCTACTCTTGTAACTGTTGGCACACATGCGACCAGAAAGCTATGCTCTCCGCTCTAACCCGACGACATGTGTAAATGCGAAGAACAGAAAACTTATCGCACTCCTGCCCATATACCTACTAGACTCACTGGTTTGTACTAGTAGCTTACGAATGTACATAGTGTACACACGAGCTCAATATCGATCCTGATATACGCTTAATACAATACGTTTTTGAGCTAATGGACGATTTTGGGACGCTTTCCGATTGACGTGTCGCAGCTGCGTCTGGGGCAGCTATATAAAAGTCGTATGTGTAGAGTTGCTCCAGTTCGAACTGGAAATTTCGTGAAAGGATATAATAGAGGATTGCTTAATCGGATCATCCGTGGTGGGTGTAGCTGCGCGCGCTGCGGTTTCGTTCTGCGAGTAGTTTAGCACGAGAGAGTTTGCTTTTCATTGAGTGTTTGTTATAGCGTTGGGTATATGGGGCAGGCTTTTTTGTGCCGAGCGGAATTTGGAGAGATAATCTAAGAATGGTTGGGTGGATTGTTATGTTAAGTAAATAAAGGCCTGAAAGGTGTTGACTATATATTTATGGACATGTCGTATATCAATTTTTTAACGTATTTATTCAACGAAAAATGGGCTTTTACTTGTAATTAAATAGACTGATGTCTTTGTAAATATAACAAAATGAAAGACAACGCCTCTTAAAATTTTTCATCCTATGAATCTTTTTTAGGTCATACTTTATCAATTTTTATAAAAAATCATTTGCCACAAGGAATACTTATTGATAAAATGTATTTTTTTTAATAATAAAAACAGTATAAATATTTTTACTATCTTAATTGCCTCTTTTAATAAGTATCTGATCTACACACTTGTATAATGCAAACTTTACCGTTTTTCATTAAAATTTTAAAGAAAGTATCGAAACAATAATGAAAAAAGAATCCTCAGAAATATGTTGTCTGACAATGGGCAACTGTAACTACTTAATACAAGCATTGTAAGCTTTTTTATAACACTCTTGTGCAGTCACAACTTACCTAAAACTTACATAAATTGGAGTGAGCTCAATAATGTTTTGTCTGTGAGAATAAAAATTTATTTTGACTTCTAGTTATATATTAGATGTAAATCTTAAATAATATAAATATACCGCGATTATTTCTAATTTAAATTTACGGAAAAATCATTCTAGCAATTCATTTAAAATTTACTTCCATATATATGCATCTGTTTTGAATTGAATAATTAAACAGCTAATCAAATATTATTTTTAAAATACAAGGTTGGAAAAAATTGAAATAAAATAGCGTCCGCAGTTTAGTATCGGCTACTTCCTCATACGCTCTTTTTTTATATGTTTTCAGAACTAAAAAATATTCTAAATTCATGTTTGTTTTATTACTGTCAACAGCCAGGACCTTTAATGTCATAAGTCTTAGTTCGAGAACTCAATTATTTAAAAGTCGTTAGTCTGACCGTCGAAAGGTGAGCCGGCGAAATCAATACGTTGACCTTAGCAACCGTAATTTTTTATAATTTTTCAACAATTACCGTAAGCACTAAAATATACAAATCTTACTTACACTTTTTATGAATTAAGATCAAAGTAATAATTTTCTGCTTTCTGAGTAGCAATTGGAGCTGGCAACTTTTGCCGCGAATGCAATTTAAATTTATGAACTTAGAATCGATTAATCGAACGTTGAAGTTGGAACGCTTCGTGTTGCTTTTGCAGAGCAGAACACATGTGCATGCGTACAATACATGTATTTGGATGAAGAATCGGCTTGAAGGTAAATATTTTTTTATTTACATACTAAACTAATTTGCGGTGATTTTGCTATTGTGTATATTTAATTTATAGGGTTCGATTCATAAATATTAAGTATTAGTCATTTTTTTATCTCTATTATTTGTGTCAAATAATTTATAACTATTAGTTTCCTAACCTATTTTGTTGTAAGAATTATATGATTTTAAAACGTTTAACATGTTATTATTACAAATCCATACATTAATAATTGATAAGTTTCTTAAAAATTTAAACTACAATTTCTAAAAATAATAAAATAAAATAAACTTTTTTCAGTTCATTTTAATAGGTCTTTTTAAATATTAGGAAAAATGAAGCTTTCATTATTTTGTGAAAATAAAAAGGTGCTATTAGTTGGAGAAGGAAATTTTTCTTTTTCGGTTACACTACTAAAACATAATTTAAATGTCCATCTCACAGCAACTTGTTATGAAAATAAAGTTTGTGAATCTGGAAAGAAAAACATAGATATTTTAGAAAGTTCTGGTTAGTATTTAAATAAAATGTTGTTTAATAAATATTTCAATAAATTCTTTAAAAAAATACAAAACTATGATTTTCTTTTCAGGTATCCGAGTTTTACAAGGAGTCGATGCTACTAAATTAGAAGAACATAAAATTTTAAGTTTAGAAAAGTTTGATATAGTAGTTTTTAATTTTCCACATGTTGGCGGAAAAATGAGAATAGAAAAGAACAGAGATTTATTAAAAAAATTTTTCATATCTGTCAAAACTGTTTTAAAAAGTGATGGTCAGATTTTTGTAAGTCTGTGTGATGGACAAGGTGGTACTCCTGCCGATAAATGTAGAAGACATTGGAATGATTCTTGGCAAGTCACAGAAATGGCTGCTCATGGTGACTTTGTATTAGTTGCAATTGAACCATTTGATTCCTTGCTGTTTGAAACCTACACTGTTACTGGATATAGAAGTTTAGAAAAACAATTTAATACACAAGGAGCTCTTACTCATATTTTTAAATTAGCTGATAGGCCTAATATGGAAAATATTGCACCAATACAGAAAGTTGATTTAAAAGAATTTTATAACAAGCCAATGAATTGGAAAGATATAATTTTTTATATTAATAATTTCAAAGATAAGGATGATGATAACAAAAATTTATCATTGTATTCAAATTGTTATAAATTTGATATTACATTTTCTATCGCTCCAAAATTTAACAATGTTAAATTTTATGAGATATTATACAATCACGCTGGTCTTTTGATTGATGATGTAGAATTTTTAGGATCCTACACATTTAGTAACTTAAAAGAAACTAGAACTTTTAGAGTAACTTATAAATCTCATAAGTTTCCATTGTACAAAAAATTAGTAATATATATGCATGAAAATCAAATATCAGAAATGATTGAAAAAGAGTTTAATGTCTCTGTATCCAGATGATATTTAATAATTTTAAAATGAATTAAAACAAAATAATTCCTTAAATTCAAAAGGTTGGAATATAATTAAATATATTTTAATTTATTTTTATAAATACTGTAATAATTGATTTTATTTTCAGATGCAACCTATTATAAAATGGCAATTTATCCCTGGGATGTTCAAAATTGTTAGAAATTGCAGAAATGTGCAAAAAAATATTTTACAATCAAAAAAGAATCGTATAATTAGTAGTTATATGTGCAAATCATTTCACAATACCCATCATTTGTATGATGATAAAGTACCGAAAGCTTTAAGAACTACAAAAGCAAAATCTAATAAAAATACACTTCAATTCTTTGTAGATATAAAACAGGTAAATAAGAAAATTTTTTTTAATTTTATTAATGTTCAGTTGTCTTAATGAGATAATTGAACAAATTTCTAATCACTAGGTTAGAGTTAAAGGAGGTAAAGGTGGTGATGGTGCCATTTCGTTTCTTCAACTCTGGATTAATGATCGTGCAGGACCAGATGGAGGTGATGGAGGACATGGTGGTCATGTGATTTTTGAAGTTGGTAAAAAATAAATAATCAATAATAAAAACATTTTTTATTCAATATTTACCATCATTTAAAATTAAATTTATTATTTTTAGACATCAGCTAATGCTAAAGATTTGTCGGCAGTTTCAAGTATTATTGAGGCTGAAAATGGAGAAAAAGGAGCTAACAAAGATTGTTTTGGAAAAAATGCCAATCATGAAGTAGTAAAAGTTCCAATTGGAACAATTATAAGAGACACAGATGGAGTGATTTTAGCTGATTTAGATAAAGAAGGGATGATGTATATAGCAGCTAGAGGAGGATCAGGTGGCCATGGTAATGCATTTTTTAAATCCAATATTAATCAAGCTCCAAAAGTTTCTGAATATGGAGCAGAAGGAGAGAGTAAACAATATGTACTTGAAGTTAGAAGTATGGCACATGTTGGGCTAGTAAGTTATTTTAATTACATTATTTGTGAGTTAAAAATAATTATTTATATATAATTAAATAATACAAATTTTAGTTACAATATAGTACAAAGTTAGCAATTATTTTTTCTTTGTAAATGAATTTTAATTTCACTAACAAGAAATTGTTTACTTTTTATTAATATCACCTTTATACTAAATAGTAAAACAAATAATTTATTTCAAATATATCTAGATTGGCTTACCTAATGCTGGAAAAAGTACATTACTTAGAGCTATTTCACGTGCTAGACCTAAAGTTGCAGAATATCCTTTTACAACTTTAAAACCACATATTGGAATGATTCAGTATGATGATTATGAACAAATTGCAGGTAAAATATAAATATTTAAAAAATTTATCTAATTTAATTAAAGTAAAATTGTTAATTACTTTTTATTTTCTTAGTCGCCGATCTACCGGGATTGATACCAGATTCACATAAAAATAAAGGTCTTGGAATAACATTTTTAAAACATGCAGAACGCTGTGCCGCTTTATTATTTATCATTGATGTTACACAAGATGAACCATGGACACATTTTGAAATTTTACGGTATGAAATCAGTCAATTTAATGATAAATTAAACGATCGACCAATGATTATAATAGCTAACAAGATTGATTTACCAGAAGCACAAGTATGTACAAATTAAGCAGTTTTCATTGAAAACTTTAAAGAAAAAAATTTGATTTTTAAATATGATTTTAGGAAAATTATAAACAATTACAAGAAAAAATTAACTTACCAATTATACCAATTTCTGCAAAAATGGGAACTAATGTTTCGAAATTGTTAAAAGAAATTAGGATACTGTATGATAAACATTTGAAACAAACTGAGCAAAAAGACTTGAATGACCAAGAAATACAAGATTTAGCGTAAGATTTATTTAATAAAAAATTTCAAAAATTACAAAAGAGTGCTAAGATATTATTTCTTTTGAGAAAACTTAATATTACCGATGATAGATTTAACATTTGATTGCTGTAGAACAGTTTCAAACCACTTATTAACATTTTGGTATTTTTTTCTTATTTCTAAATTAAAAACTTGCTCAAAAGCTGGTAACAGTGTAGCAAACACAGTAATGTCAGCCAAAGTAATTTGTTTTCCAACTAAGAATTTTCGATTTTGTAACGTTTTATTCAAAACTTCCATTATGTGCAATAAACAATTTTTTGCTTCCTTAATAGAATCCTTAGAACTTTTTACTGATGTTCCTAAAGATGGAAGTACCCAACCAGAAACTGATGGTAAAATATGGTTATCTGAAAAACTCATCCATTGCAAAACCTGACTTTGTTCAAAAACATTATTGCCTTTGAGCTGGGCATTAGATAAGTAAAATGCAATTGCATTCCCGTCTCGTAACTCTGTGTCTCCATCTTTGTAAATTATAAAATTTTTTTCATGACTATTGTCTATATGTTTTTGAATATTAAGGCACTTTCCAGAATATCGAGCTGCAATTTGCACTACATATCCCTTTATGCTTCCATTGTTTAAATAAAGAATTGATCCTGTAGAATGTTTGGAGGGCTTGGTACAAGAAGTTTCGATATTATTTTTCACTTTTTCTGAAAAAGTTAAAATAGCAACTTTTGCTTCTACACAGTAACATAAGTTATTTTCAAACACAAAAAATTCCGTTATAAAAAAATTTTATCAAGAGGCGCGTCATCGCCTCTGCTGGCAAGTAGGAGAAACAATCGGTTTTCATTCCCGTGCTCATTATTAAACAAAACTGGAATTATAATAAATAAGACAAAAGTTCATGCTAGGGTACCAAATAAAATTTTATTATACAAAACTGGAATTTTACAGGATTTATATATTTGAAGTAAATAAGATTGCAAATCATAATAAATAAGGAAAAAAATCCATGCTAAAATATTATTTACTTACTTTAAACAATATAAAAAATAACTTGTAGCTTATACATGATAAAAAATTATTCATGCATAATTTTCGTAATTGCATAGTTAATTGCAGCACAGAAATTAAATGCAAAAAACAATGTTAATTTCATTTAATCACATTCATGGAATATTACGATGTACCTTCCAATTTTAACGTTGTGTATGCATATGATTTAGCAGTAGATAAAGCTTCTTTCAAACATGAAATATTTGGTCCAGAAGCTTGAGCTGATTCTGGTTTACCACCTCCTCTTCCTTGCATCAGAGGAGCTATCGCTTGAATCCATTCATTTGCTTTCAGACCGTTTGCTATAGCAGACTAAAAAAATATTAAATATAAATAAAATTATATGCATAGAAAACGCAAGCTAAGAAGACCTTTGAAGAAAAATTGTAAAATTACGTCGTATCACTAAAGTAGAAAAGAATTTAATTTTGGTACTCACTTTAGGTACAGCACTGAGAGCAAAAATCTTCTTTTCATCTTCATCAACGCTAATAAATAGAGCGCTAGTGTCAGGTGATATAGTCTTTACTTTTTTCAGAGCTGAATCTAAAGCTTTCGTATTGTTAGAAGCATCTAAAACTTCGACCAAAACTGGAGTTCCTTTATTCTCTTCAATAATTTTAGTTGCAGCTTCAACGACTGAATTAGCAATAGCAGCTTTAGCAGCGCGTTCCTTATCATCTAGCATTTTTTTCAAAGCTTTCAATTCGTTTCGCATCTCTTCCTATTGAATGAAAAATCAAACTTATTGTTCTGCTCAATAATTATGTAATATTAAAAAAGAATTAAATTTATAAATTAAGTAACCTTTTTCCAATATGGAATAACAGCATGTGATACATCGTCAGTAAGTTCAACGATCTTTTTAACGATTTCTTTCGATCCTGCGGAATCCTTTACGGACTCGACATTGCTCCTCAGTTGATTCAAATTATTCTGCAACAGTTCAGCCTTCTTTAGGGCCTTGGCTGCTTCAGGGCCGGTGAGAGCGACGATGCGCCGAATGCCTTTGGCGATGGCTTCCTCACTAGCTATAACGAAGTCGCCTATGTGGCCGGTACGATGTAGGTGAGTACCACCGCAAAATTCTACACTTGTTTTCGTGCCCGAGGGACTCATTGGGTCTTTTTCCAATTCTTCCACGGATACACCCATACTGACTACGCGAACGGGATCGGGATAAGTTTCACCAAACATCGCACGCAGTCCTTGGATCATTCGAGCGAGCGCTAAAGGACTCTCCTTGGCGTAGATCTCCTTATCTTCCTTCACCATTTGATTCGTGAATTCTTCAGTCTTTTTGACTTGCTCAGCAGTCATAGCACCTGTTGTAAAAAATAGTTTTGAGTCTGCTATTGGTATGCTATTTTTTAATATTGACATTGTTATTATATCAACTCAATTGCATTAACATTTATTAGAATTTTATGCTAACAATACCTTTGTTTGTAAAATCAAAACGTAATCTATCTGGAGCAACTAGCGATCCCTTTTGATCAGCTTCTGATCCCAAAACGTTTCTCAATGCATGGTTGAGAGCGTGAGTAGCAGTGTGGTTACTCATTATCAGTCTTCTTCTCGAGAAATCGACATTTAAGTATAATTTATCGCCTTTCTTCAAGGTACCTTCGCCGACAGTACCAATATGTAAAACATATCCTCCTCGAACTTGTACATTTTTAACGCGAATTTCAGTGTTCTATGAATAAATTAAACTTTGATAAGTTTGAATGTTATTGAAAATTCAAAATAACTTTTTATTTATTACAAATTTTATTACCTCATCATCGACTTTTACTAAGAATCCTTCGTCATAAATCTGACCTCCTTGTTCCGCATAAAAATTAGTTTGGTCTAATAGTATTCCAACTTCGTCACCAGAATGTACTTCATCAACAAATTTTTTGTCCTTGCGTAAAGCAAGAACGGTACCTATGCACGATGAGAATGTGTATTCTGAATATTTTTCGGATGACTGTACTTTATAATTATACTTCGGCGAATCATCCGTTGTTTTGATGCCATTGTTTTGTAATTCCGTTATAGAATGTACATCTAAATTAATTTGATCGTTAACACCTCCAGCTTTACCTTGAGAAGCAATCTATAAAATTTATTCCAATATCATAAATGTTTTAATACTCTTTATGAAAATGTTGAAAATGATTTGGAAATTATATTAAAAAATACTAACAATAGCCAACTTCTTAGCTTCCTCATAAGCAGCCATATCAATTGTAAGTCCTTTTTCCTCAGCCATGAGTTGAGTTAAATCTACAGGAAATCCATATGTATCATATAATCGCCAAGCAACATCTCCTGGAACAACTTTTGCTGCTTCAAGTTTAGCTATTGTTCTATTAAGTAAATTACGTCCCCTTGTTAAAGTTTTCAAAAATTGAGCCTCTTCTTCATTTATAATATCTATTGAAGATTGAGGATCTCTTTTGATTTCTGGGAAAATATCACCTGTAAAATTTGATTAATAAATTATTATTTAATTTTATATAATTTACAAGTATAAATGCTAAAATAAATATAAAACATAATACCTAAAAGTTCAACAACAACGTTTACGAGTGTCGAGAAAAATCCCGGTTGTGCGTTCAATTTTTCAGTAGCATATCGCACAGCACGTCTTAAAATTCTTCTTATAACGTATCTATATTAAATAATAAATATAATTAATTTTTTACATTAAATTATCGCTATGCCTTTAACAGTATATTTATTTAAAAATTTTTTTATTTGTATTATGAAAAATTAATAAAGGTATTTACCCTCTACCAGTATTATCAGGAACTCCACCATCAGCTAAGGCGATAGTTATAGTTCTTGCATGATCAGCAAGAACCCTGTACGCCATATCGATGCCGTCTTTATCATCACTCCCGACGCGACCTGCGTAAGGAGGAGCACCGGTACCTTTCTGAATTGCTTCGAATAATGGCATAAATAAATCAGTATCATAATTCGAGCGTTTATTTTGAATCACAGAAACAAGACGTTCTAAACCTAATCCACAATCAATGTGTTTCTTAGGAAGTGGCTGAAGTTCACCATTCTGCTCTCTAATTACAAAAAAAATTATATTTCTATGTAATATAAAAGGATGTAATACAGTAAAAAATAAATTATAAGATCTGTACCTGTTGTATTGTATAAAAACTAAATTCCAGATTTCAAGAACATCTGGATCATCCATATTAACTAAATGTGCAGCTTCTCTACCACCAATTCTGTCAAAATGTAACTCACTGCAAGGACCACATGGACCAGTTTCACCCATTTCCCAAAAATTATCTTTCATGCTTCCAGGTAATACATGGCTTGCAGGAACACTACAAGGATGTTATAAATAAAAATATAGTTTATTTAACATCTTATTAAAAGAAGATAGAACAAGATTAAATTAAATTTATACATAGGTTTTGAAAAATAAATTTTTTTTTCTTACCCAAGTGACAACCACAAGTTTTTGCATTCTTCATCTGGTTCTAATTTTGCCTTTTCATCACCTCCAAAGTAAGTTACATAAAGTTGATCAGCTGGTAGCTTCAGTACTTCAGTTAAAAATTCCCAAGCCCATGTACATATTTCTTTCTAAAATTTACATTAATAATAAATAAGAATTTACTTATTATTAAGAACTTTATTGATGCAAGTTACTGAATGCTTAATAATTCAAAATTTTATTTTATCTATCATAATTTACTAAATTTTACCTTAAAATAGTCTCCAAAAGACCAATTTCCCATCATTTCAAAAAATGTGTGATGGTAAACATCCTTTCCTACATCATCAAGATCATTGTGTTTTCCACCAGCTCGAATGCACTTTTGTGAATTAACAACCCTGACCCATTTTGCCATATCACTATTAGGATCAACAGTTCCCAAAAAGATTGGCTTGAACTGAAATATGAAATTGAGTGATTAAGAAATTAAATTATTTGTTTAGATCACTAAATCTAGTCTTCTTACCTGATTCATGCCAGCATTGGTGAATAATAAAGTAGGATCATCATGAGGAATTGTTGAATTGGAGTGAACATATTCATGATCTTTAGTTTTGAAAAAGTCAATGTAAGCTTGACGTATTTCCTTGGCAGTTTTGTGACCAGCCATGTTTGATACTTATTCTGTAAATAAATTATTTTCATATTAAAAATTGTAAATAAATAGAATTAACACAATAATAAATAATATATTACTTTAATCTAAAACTGTATCTTTTTCTACTGAGAAACTCAATTTTGCACTTTACTTATGTTAGTTGACTAAAAACAAAAATCTACCCAGCTTTCCATATGGAATAGAAAGAAACGAAAATTGCATCAGAAAAGCACTATCAACAAAAGTATATGCAAAACATAAAGCGCACGGATTACTCTACGAATTTCAAAAGAAACACACAACAAAGCAGCAGCTCACCCGCTCCGCAATCGAAAAATTATTTTCAAATAAATTACGTGACGTAAGCTCCCCGCTAATAAAAAGCCTCATTTCAAAGCTCCTTATTCACCAAACCTAAAACGCCTCAAACAATCCAACAATTATTACCGCGTGTCAAGGTGCAAAACAGCGCTGACTGAAACAGCTGACCAGCAGGCACACACACCGGGTAAAATAAAGCGTGAAGCAATCAGCCTCGTGAAAATAAAAACTCACAGCCAGGGCGTTCGCGGTGAAAGTGCACCACGCGCGTCTGGGCCGCGGAAAGGATCCGTGTGTTATGCCGGATTATAATTCGGAGTACGTGCTCCAGAAAAAAAAAAGGATTGCCACATAACCTACCTTTCTCTCTTGGCTCCGCAGTACAGCCGCGTGCTGAACGACGACTGAACACCGCGTGCGCTTCTAGCCGAGCCGTTGAGCGCGGGTTTGTTTTTCGAAGCGGACGAAATCTTGATTGAAGGATGTTTTTTTTTTTATAGGTGGATCGTGTATGCAAATAAGAGAAATTTGATTTGAATATTTAAGGAAGCAATGGTTAATTTTAAAGGATTTAGTAAACAATACGGCTAAAGTAGTTATTAATAAATTTGTTTCTTCAATAATTATGTAAATATCTTAAGAAAATTATTTATTTTTTTATTGATTATTTAAATATTATCTCGTAGCATTGTTATTTATTTAATTCGTAACAATTTTTAAATTATACAATGTAGTAAAATACCGGTACGTTAGATACCTACACACATTTTGCAGGGTGTCGTCTATACTTATTTATATGGTCTGCCTCAGTTTACCTATCAGTAGTACAAAGTAGTTACATCAAACGGTGTCTACTAAATAAACTTTAAAAATGCCGTTCATGATAGGAAAAGAGCCTATTAGGCGAACGGTAAAGTATTTAGAAGCCGGTAGATTAGTATTAAAGAATTCGATTCAGGTATTTTCTGTTAATTACAACACACATGGAGAAACTCATCATGGAATAAGGTTAGGACAGTAATCCATGTTTATCATTTGCTTTTATTTATTTCTTTACAACCATTCGTTTTAGTTTCTTTAAATATGCATATTCTTAAAATTATTGTACAGGCTAAATTACGTCTTAATAATAAATTAATGACATTCAGTAAATGATAAATTAAAATAACCTTTCTGTTAAGAACTTTTACAACAGTGGATGTTTAAATTTTATCCTTTGAACAAATTGAAAATTAAATTAGTAATCTTAACTTTATTTAAAGAAAAATAATGTCCACATATTACTATGAATATTTGTAAAGAATTGATCTTTATGATACTTGAGTGCTTGAGCATATTTCTCACTCTACACTAATCAAAAATATTCTTTTAGAGAATTTCTTTTTTGGCATTTACCACAATTGTTATATAAAAATCCAGATGTTCAAGTTTTAACCATCAAGAATAAAACACCATCACCATTTGTTTACTGCTTTTATGGTATGTATTATATAAATAACATTTTTTTGTTTACATATGATTGTTTATAACAAATATATAATATGCCTTCATATTATTGATTACAGAAAATGGCAAGAAAATGTTAATTGATGTTGATAGGAGAAGTAAAGATGAAATTTTGGACCATTTGATAAAAGTAGTTGGAAAATCAAAAGAAGTTCTAAAGGAGGAATCAATAGCAAAGGAAAAGAAAGATAATCCAGCAAACTTTGGAATGGGTTGTGAAAAAAGTTGTATATGTGAAATTCCAGGACAGCTGCCTTGTCCTGGTGTTGTTCCACTTCCCAATCATATGAGAGGAAAGTATAAAAATGCCAAAGAAGATTAGATATCTTCATTAGCAAATCATTACAATTATTTTTGTAAATAGATTTTTTTTAAATCAAATTATTGTTACTCATTTTAAGAAAATAAACACATTCTGTATGATATATAATTTGTTTTTATTTTAAGTATAGAAATATTAGTAATACAAAAATACTACATACAGATAATAGCAATAGTTTGTACATAATGCAATCACAAAGCAATAAATATATGTATATGTTTTTATATACATGTATATCACTAGATTAAATTTGTCATTGTCATCTCCACTCACATATGATTAATAATACTCGCGAATAAATAAGAAACTAAAAATCTTTATTACATTAAAAACTGTTCGTTATGGCACTAAAACTTAAATTATGCAAAAGCATTGTAATTAATTTAGTAATGCAATTACAGAAGCATTCTTACTTTAGGCACACTGAATGATGGAATTAATGAACTGGAATAACTGAAATGCATGTGTTATCCATTATGAATGTCTTGTATTCCTCTTGAATATAAAGAAGAGCAATATTGTTGAAATAAATAATAAAAATAGATGTTCATTCAACAATCACTGGTTGAGAATGTAACGCAATATTTTGTTGATTAATAAATTAATGAAAATTAATGCACATGGAATTGTGATACTTTCTTATGAAGAGATACATAATGTTTGTATCAGTCAAAAAATAAAATTATCTTCTTGGTCTTGTTCGACTATAAGGTTTTCTATTGCTGTGGTAACTCCCTCGATTAAAATGTCTTACAGAACTGGACGGTTTATTATTCTCTTGTTTTTGATACTGATATATTATAGGTGTACCATCTAATGTAATTGGTTTGTTCAATTGAAATTCTTCTTCAGATTCTTTCATCATCTTTAATTTGGCCTCAATAGCTTGAATCGCTGTTTCCCGACTAAAATAAATGTTATTGATAAGGTATTTAGTTTATTAATAGGTGTTAGAACCTTGAAATAAATTATTTATAGATTACCTTATCTTTTTATCCTCTTTTTTCGCACCTGCTAGAGCAGGTATTTCAAGCTTTGGTTTTGGTTTATCCAATTCAGCCTGTAAAAGTAAAATAGAACATTTGTTTAATATGATGATTAAATACTTTAATAATCTGAAACCTAAAAGTTATTTTGTTAAAACAAATCTGTATACAAAAAGCGATATTTAAAGTACAAATTGACCTTTAAAGTGAATCGTACCTCGTTTATACTGTGAGCATATCTGACTACGATATTTTTAGATCCAACTTTGAGATTTTGTAAAGCCTCCATCGCTTGTTCAGCATCTTTTGCTGTTTTATACGTGACAAATGCATAACCCCTGGGTAGGCCAGCTTGTGGCCCAGACCGATGGAACAGGAGATCGAACTTTTCAATGTTCCCATGTTTTTGTACGAGTTTGAGGAATTGATACCAGTTGGAAAATAAAACAATTAGATTCTATTGATTCAATAAATGAGAGAAAACGAAAATTTGTACAACCGGCATAATAATACTTACTCATTAATACGCAAATCTAAATTGCCCACCCACAGTCTTCGCTCCTCTATACTGTTAGATTTGATGGGCTCCAAGGGCAGAGGGCTTTGCGAGTCATTCTGGGAACATTGAAAAATAAGCAAAAATTAACATTGTAAGTTACGAGCCTGTCAAACCCGTGGTCGGATGACAGCGCAGCTGAGAGCTATTTTGAGTAGGCCACAAGATTTGTCTTTGTCCTCAGTAGCTATATGAGTGAAAGTTGCCAGGGTCTACTTACCTCCATATTTCGCGGGAACGGCCGATGTCTCGCTGGCGATGCCGAGGCTTAATTTTATTAGACTAAATCGAATTTTAATAGTAATGGGAAGCTCGACGGTTGGGCTCTACATGTAACTATTTTTAAAGAAACCCTATCACATCAGACCAGACTCCCACACACAAACACTGCCAGCTTTGGAGCACGGTTATAAACTGTCTAGAGACCACGGGGAGGGAAGAATCTAAACTAAGTGCTAAAGATGAGGTTCGATTGGTCGTGCCGTTGTGGCACAACAGAAATGAGGGAAAGTCCAATGAGCGAGGGAATTGATATACATACCGTTAATTCGCGCATGCGCATCATATTCGCTTATCACTGTTGTGTTCCAGAAATATCTCAAATGAAGCGCGAAATTTCAAATATTAATGAAATACAGCTGATACGGAGCTTAATGTTGTTATCGTTATTTGAGGACAGAGCCAAACAATGCCAAAGAATGTACTTATTTGTAGATGTTTGTCAATTGCGAAACAGATACAACATTTCTATCTGTGTTATTTTTTATGTTTTTGAGCGTGCAAAAATTGCTATCTATATCCATCTAGATAAACACATTTTTAAAATTTGCGTAATCTTTAATTAAAATACTTTAAGACATTAAAAATTCAAGTGGATTAGGTATATCTTTATTACACTAAGAATAAAGCAATTTATTGTTTCAATGCCAGCCGTCCGGGGATCGAGCGCATTATACCTTTTCAAGATTGTTTAAAACGCACAGCTAATGAGACAATAGCGAGCAAAATCCATGTTATACTGACGGCAGTCGAATAGAGCGCGAAACGGAGAGAAGTGACTAATTTGTAAGAAATGAACTGTAAGAAACAGTTCACGGCTTAGAATATAAGTAAGTCTAATCATAATATTATTTAAATTTCTAACGATCATAATAAAAATTTTAATATTAGTCACGAGTCCAAAACTACTAACAATATAATTTACGTAATGATTCACCAGTTTAGTGATAAAATGTAAAAGAAAAAATAAAACGACGTAATTTGCGGGCGTCAGGAATTCATTTTTTTTTTAAATCCAATTAATAAAGAGGTATCATCTCCAGGCCACGTCCTCAAATTTAACTTTATAAGCGCGAACAGTGAATATTTATTGCACATTCACAGGTAATAACATAATAAAATAATCATAGCGCAAACACACAAAATAAAAATAACAAAAGTTAAATAATAATACAATTTAAAATTTTCTAATGTTTATTAATTAGTGGAAAAAGCAAGATATCCAATTGTCAGAATATTTTTAAAAATTATTATAATAGTACAACTAGCTGACTTATAAGTAATAACTACGTCAAAATTAATTCTGATTTTTTAAAAGCAAACTTGATAAGTATAGATCAGAACTAATTTTGGCATTTTTCTTACAATCCCACAGCTTATTTGCACTTTAAGGTTAAGTCTCCACTACATTGTCCCTTGAGCAGTTCTGCTGTCATTTGTCTCTCTATTGTCGCATAATTGTTCGTTTCTTCTGCTCCGTTTCATTTTCACTATTCAATCATGAGTTCAAATTCTTCTTAGATAAGAAGTAAGTATTAAGATATAAAGACTTGCGCTATTTCAGACGTCGAAGTAAGTAATATGGAACGACATCGAAGCAAAAGAACGAAAGCTTCGTGCGACGATAAAAGAGATAACGGATAAAGGACATAGGTCTTAACAAGTAGAGATATACATAAGTGGAGTCATTGCTTAATAGTGGAGACGTAGCTCTGTACATATATAGCTATACCGCAATGTCAATATTATCTTCCTTTTCTGCTTCTCCCTCCACTTTTGCAACAGTATGTGATCGCTGTTGTAGTATCTTGTCACATCTGAGGGTCAGTTAGATTATTATCAAATAAGAAGAGATCTTAATTTAATGCATGTTTTCTTTGTTACGATGTTATTATATACTTATATCATTAATCAAATTGTGTTTATTTATATTGCAGGTAAAAATTAAAGGACGTAGCCTGGAGCTGATACCTCAAAAAAGAAAAAAAAATATAATAGAGCATAGAAGAAATAATAAATTGAATAATAGAAGATTATTGAATAATTTTCCTTTGTTCGAAATGACTGCAAATCCTCAAATATTAATTATTGGAGCAGGTGCCTCAGGAATAGCAGCAGCTTCACGACTTGTAGAAAAGGGTTTTACAAATTTATTAATTCTCGAAGCAAAAGATCGTATTGGTGGTAGAATTCATACGGTTAAATTTGCAGAAAATGTGATTGAATTAGGAGCTCAGTGGTGCCATGGAGAAGATAAAAATGTTGTTTACAGTTTAGCTTCACCTCATAATTTACTAGAATCTTCAAAAAATATTAATGATCCAACTAAGCATATCTTTGTTAATTCTCTTGGTGAAGTGTTATCAGAAGAAGAAACAGTAGAGGTTTTGAAAATATACTATAAAATTATTGATGATGCTGATGAAACTGAACATAAGCCTGGTACTAGTTATGGAGATTATTTTACAAAACAATTTTATAAAGAAATAAAAAGTAATCCATTAATTAAAAAAGAAAGGGCAGAAGAGATTATCAATTGGATACATAGTTATCATAACTCAATTGAATGTTGTGATACATGGTTTGATGTTTCTGCTACTAGATTAAAAGATTATTGGACTTGTGAAGGAGATCCATTATTAAATTGGAAAACAAATGGATATTCAAAAGTATTCGATTTATTAACGAAAAAATATCCTAATCCTAACAATCAGTTGCCAGTTTATGAAAAAATATTATACAATAAAGAAGTTAGACTCATTGATTATAGTACTGAAGGAAATGTTAAAGTTTTAACATCTGATGGATCATTATACAAAACTTGTAGTGTAATTTTTACACCATCATTAGGTGTTTTAAAAGAACAGTATTCAACATTATTTAAGCCTTCTTTACCAGAAATAAAAATTAAAGCAATTAAGGGATTAAACATAGGAGTAGCTAATAAAGTTTTTCTAGAATTTCCAAATAGATGGTGGCCTAAAGATACAGGAGGTTTTTGTTTCATGTGGTCTGAAAGCCAAAAGAAAGATTTTTTTAAAACTTATAATCAAGAAAAACATTGGCTCTGTGATGTATTCAAATTTTTTACTGTTGATTGCCAACCTCGTCTTCTATCTGGATGGATTGTGGGACCCAATGCAAAACATATTGAGACATTATCTGATGAAGAAGTATTAAATGAGTTTTACTTTTTATTAAAAAAATTTTTAGGGCATATATATGATATCCCTAAACCCCAAGCTATTTTAAGATCAAAATGGTTTAGTGATAAACATTTTAAAGGATCTTACACTTATCGCAGTTTAGAATCTGAAAGATTAAATATTTCTTCTAATGATTTATTTGATCCAATAAGAAATTGTAAAAATCAGCCAGTCATTTTATTTGCTGGAGAAGCTACTCATGAACATTATTACTCTACAGTTCACGGAGCAATCGAAACTGGATTTCGAGAGGCTGATAGACTAATTGATTATTACAAGTGCCTTCAACCACGACTGTAAATTACTTTTTGTATAAATGAAATTTATCAAACTAAAAGGTTCATCAAGTTTATTAGCTTTTTAAAGTTTATATAATATGTTTATGTTATATACATTTACTATGATTTATAATTTAGTAAACATAAATGAATAGGATGAATTTTATTTTCAGTGTAATTAATTAAAATTACTCAAAATTTTAAATGTAAAGAATTTTAGAAATTCTTAGAAAAATATACCAAGAAAACCAAAGAACCTGAAAGCAGTTTGTAAACACTTGCGTTTCATGTTACTATGACTTTTTATGCCAAATATTTGTGATACTGCTGATAAAATTATGTTATACTTTATTATTCTACTGATGAAGTAATAAAAGTCAAATAGAAGTATGTGCTAATAATGCATAAAGCAAACGCGTCAAAACCATGTTATCGAATGTTTCGTAATTCAAAACTTTTATAAACACTATTAACATTTTATTAAATAAATTATTTTACTTAATGCAATAATTGTTTTAATTTTATTTATTTTATCTAACCATTTCAGAATCGGAAAATAAATTTTAAAAAATAATTTCAAATTTCGCGGGCTTTTACGTCTTCGTAAAAATCTGCAACAAACGTCAGACCACTGTATCACCTGCTGATAACTTCAATCAGTTTGCGTCTGCGTCTTCCATATATCAGTCTGTGATCAGTGTGTTACTTGTTCTGACGCTGAGGATTAATTATTATTATTTTTATTAAATCTGACTATTCGAATATTATTATTTACAATTGACAAGATGTTGCCTGTCTACTTGGAAAATGGAAACCGAGAAAAATTCATGGTTATTGAGGTTTATTCTCCCATTAGTGGTAAACAATTAATGGAAACGTTAACAAATAAAATTGTAAGTAAACTAAACTATTTGCATTTGATATTTTATGAATTCTCTGAATATTCTATAGTTTCAAATTAAAACTAAAATATACTTTTACAGGGAGCTGAAAGTAGCAATTTCTTCTTTAAATGTAACGGGTGTTTGATTGAAACAGATGACATTGTTTACAATGGAAATATATCACTGGAGCCAAAATTATGTGGAGGCAAAGGAGGATTTGGGTCTATGTTACGTGCTATTGGAGCGCAAATAGAAAAAACAACAAATCGAGAAGCTTGTAGAGATCTTAGTGGTCGTAGATTACGTGATATTAATGAAGAAAAAAGATTGAAAGCTTGGATAGAGAAGCAATCCAAGAGGAATGAAGAAGCAGCTGAGAGGAAAAAGAAAAAGTTGGAA
>UELX01003559.1:0-22700 GCA_900480035.1 Eupelmus urozonus
AGTCCGAATAGTTGTCAATACAACACTACCCTTGTAAATAAAACAAAAAACTTTGTAGGAGCAACAAATTATATTTTAACCAAGTGCTACTTTGTTAGATTTACCAAGCACTTTTTTCAGTGCATTTTTATTTTTTCATAGTTATCAAAAATATGTTACAATGGAAGCAAATAATTTTCCAGATTCCTGGCATCTTTAGTAGCGGTATTTGGCGAGTTTGACATATCCGGTGAGCTTGAATCTAAACGCAGTGTGACGAGAAACGTTCGACGAGTCATAGTAAACCGGGGTTACGATCCAGCGACCTTCGAAAACGATCTTGCATTACTCGAGCTGGAAACGCCCATACAGTTCGATACACACATCGTACCAATTTGCATGCCAGATGAGAATACGGATTATACGAACCGAATGGCCACTGTCACCGGCTGGGGTCGACTCAAATATAGTACGTAAATTTTAATTTTTAACTTGGTCTTAATATTTCTAAGATTAAGTAGTTCACAGTAGTAGAAAATATTTTTTCGGAAAACTGTATGTCGCTGTTAATGTGCAAGAATTTAATTTTCTGAAAAACAATATTTAATAGAATTAGTAATTTATATCCTTAAAAGGACAGGCTTGATCCCTTAAAATATTAATTAACATTATATTCTGTTAATTTCAATATTAGATTTACTTATACAAAATGTATGTTGTTAAGAGTTTGTTAATTTCCGAAATCATTAAAATTAACGTAAATTAACTACATAATAATGGGGTTTAAAGTTCATATTTTATGTCAAATTTATATTTAATTAGTTGGACGTACGAGAAAGTTGTTTATACGAAAATTAAACTTTGAATACAACTAAAATTCATATACGTAAAAATATTTGCACGGAATGTTTAAGTAATGTTTGTGTTTTATAAAATGAAATTTATAATATGCAACAATATGGAACTACGCAAAATGTGCGTTAAATATTTGACGAGCTTATGGTCGTAAAATACGAACAGCGGAATTTGCTAGAAAATTAACAAAATATTCAATGCAAAATTTGTAACTGTGTATAAAATAATAATGAATAGAAGCAAGAAGGAAAGAAATGTAATGATTGAAGGATTATCTATCGCTTCTAAATATGTATATCCTGCTTTCTCAATAGACGGAGGTGTCCCGTCAGTGCTACAAGAGGTCAAGGTGCCAATAATGGAGAATTCCGTATGCCAGGAGATGTTCCAGACCGCCGGGCATTCGAAGCTCATTCTCGAAAGTTTCATGTGCGCCGGCTACGCCAATGGGCAGAAAGACTCGTGCGAGGTGAGTGCGCAATTTTTAAAGCCGCTTGTACTATATATCCTCGATCTTTTCACTTTCTATACAAGAGAAATATTTAAATGGCTGGGCTCGAAGAGGCGCGCTCGTGCCAGCATTACCTCGATCACGTCTCCATCACTCACAGACTTACGCATGCGCGCGCGCGCGGGCACATACATATGTCCGTTATTCGGAGTCGCGATTATAACGGGCACCAATACCACTCGTCCAGCTACGGCGTTGCCTGGAACAATTTTCTGCGGCAATGGGGTTACGGATTATACGATTTTAACTCGGAACTCTACTGCGATTATTACAACTCAATGCTTTATTTACATATAGGAATGTGATATGTTGGCTTTCGTGTAGTGCCTGTTAATTAGTTTACAAGTATACTTTACAACTTCCTAAAAAGAATTTTAAAATATTTAAATAAAATTTTAAATTTTACCCTCACTTAACAGGCTACTTAATGACAACTAAATGTTGTACTTATTCTAATTTTACTTAATCAGTGATCTTTTCATATGCATATTGCGGGACTAATACTTACATAAGGAATTCACATAAATATTTCATTAGGTATTTGTCGTAATACATATTTATAGATAGAAAGCAATTTTCCTACAATAAATGCAAATGGTCTAAAGTAAATATAAGAACAATGATTCCAGAAGGTTAAATGTAAATCCGCAATGAGAGTGTCAATTTTGTAATTAAATAAAATTTTCAGTTAAATGTTCTCTAGAATCTATGTTTGATATAGGTTGATGTTAGAATTTTAAAGGTATTCCATTAATGTTTCGAGTGAAAATTATGAGCTCAAACTTTTTAAATATTCAGGTATTATTATTTTAAGGAAAAAAAAAAATATTTCATAATTTAAAAATATTTTCTCACATAACTATTAACTGAATTAGCATAGATACATTGACTAAATGAATAAATGAAAAATTGCAGGGTGACAGTGGAGGACCGCTAACTTTGCAAAGACCAGACGGACGCTGGATTCTGGTGGGCACAGTTTCTCATGGAATAAAGTGTGCAGCTCCATTTTTGCCGGGTGTTTACATGAGAACTACCTGGTTTAAACCATGGTTACACACCATCACAGGAGTTTGAAAGGGCTGCAGACATTTCCGCGCACCTGGCGCGCGGCGAAAAATGTCAGAATGTGCGAAAACACGTGCCACTTGTATAAATTGTACAGATAAAATTTAATTTATTTATGATTCTAGTTAAATGAGTCTTCCTGATGCGGGACGATCCGAGTTTAGTTACTGTGCGAATTGTTGACTCGAATATATATAGGAATGTAAAATGTTTTATTTATTAATTGTTTATAATCGCTTAAGCGACTATTTGCACGTTGTGCTTTGCGTGTATATAAACAAAAATATCTTTATTAACTTTTGATTAGTAGTGTTAATTGCATAACATGAGTTTTATATTTATTGCGTTGTCAATTGTTATTTATTAATTAAACTTATTTTTTATACTTATTATGTTTATTTTTAGTATTGATTTTTCCCATGATTATCTGTCCTTAAATAAAATAATGAAATTCTATTTTTAATTAATTTCTATTTTAATTGAGCAGAGTAAGTAATTATCAAAGAATTTTGTTTAGACAGGCCAACCTTAATCAAGAAACTCGATCTACTATCTAAATGCATCTAAATGCAGGTATTTTCTTACAAACGCAACTTCGTGTTATTTGTGAAATTAAACCTCCTTCTCATTATTTACACGTGCGGGTTTCCGTTTGATTTTAGGCATACAATTAGTGGAGTCCGTTTCCCAATTACGCCCACTGCGAGTTTCTCATTCCTATACTATCATAGCATTTAAAATTTTGGTTTCGAACGCGTGCAGTTTATTTCGTAGAAATTATTTTGCGACTGTCAGTATTGCTCTGAAATTTTTCAGATTTTCAAATAGCCATTATATTTTTGATTTTTCTTACGGCAAGTTGCTTTTGAAAGTCATAATTTATTATAAAGGTAAGTTTATGGGTTTCTATTTATAATCCGTATATATTACTTACATATTCTGAAATAAACGAAAACTTTGGCCCTTATATGATGCTTGTCATTTTTACCTTAGCTTATAGGTTTAAACTATAAAATATCTTTTACTGAATAAACTAATGATATTTGACAATAATACTTGAATTTCTACTTTCAATTTAAAATAATTTATCCAAATAAATTGAAAAATATGCTTTCAACAAATATTAATTAGAAAATGCATTTTAAAAAATTTAGCTAATAAATTTGCACTTTATTGATGATTAAGATTTCTTAAATTGATGTAAATTAAAATTATTATTAATTTAAATTAATTTTAGTGAAATTTAAATTAATGAAGTCCATGAGTAAAGATTTATTTTAAAACTTTTGAATAAAAAACGTACGCTTAATCATTTTGTACAAATCATGAGAAAAACTCCAGTCTCGCTGGGACGTTTTCGCCAGAACGAAGCGAGGGTGAAAAGGCCACGCTCGGTTGAAATCACCTTCTCACCCATATATCGAACCGTATTTTTAAACCGTTTTTTTATACCACGCGCACAAAGCGAGATTTAGCATTGCTTTGTTCGTGCGTGCGCGAATAAAAAAGCGTATGCTAAATCTCGCTTTATGCTTGTCGTATTGAAAAATACGGTTCGATATATGAGCGAGAATATGATTCCAGCCAGGTGTGGCCTCCTCGCTTCGCTTGGGCGCAAAAGTCCACGCAAGACTAAAGTCACTTTTTTGTAATAGTATATCGAAATGTACTATTGATTACAATTCTTGCACTGGTATCGAAAGCGCAATTATTATTATTCTTTTTGGTTCCTACACTTCGTACAGGAACTAGAATTAGAATCCATGTGAATATCACTACGGACACGTTTAATCCAGTTTTTACCTTCGAAGTTTTGGGTTATATATTTCCTTCGTCAAAGAGCCGATGTTGCTTCTGCGATTAATTATCATGTTTGTTCCTGCATTGGCACAGGTAGCTAATTACCTGCTACATAAGAGAAAACCACGAGGAGGTATAAACGCCTATGCTAAGAACAGTGGCTGAGGGATTAAACTTGGCTAGCTTTATGAATTACTTATCCAGGTAATTTCTCCTGATTGAAAATGCTGTTGACAAAAGCCCTTTGTTGGTGCGCCCACGCGTTCGCCCTTTAAAGAACTAGCTACTCCGCGCTGCTTGAGAGACCAGAAGAAGTGCAGAAAATTTTTTATATTTATTAAAAATTAAATTAAAATCAATTCGTATTTAGATTTGATAATGATTTATTAATAAAGATTTAATAAAGATTTTATAATCACTTTTTTCAAATTATTAAGGAAATGCATTTATATTAAATATTAATTAAAAATTAAGCAACGTTTAAAAGTGGTAAAATAACTTACTTTTTATAGAATAATTAATTAATATCACATGATGTAATAATTTTAAATTAATTTCTTTAATTTCAGTAAAAAAGTTCGAAAAAGAATTTTTAGAAAAAAAAACTTGAACTCAAAATTGAATGTTATATTAAGTTTGACGTGTCGAATTTTGGCGCACGTTGGTTCCCCAATGGAAAATTTCGAGAATTGCAAATCTAAGACAACGGAGCTCTAACTCACTTTAGTGATAACGCGTCTCTTTTGCGCTACGGATTCCTGTGGTCGCAGCACGCAAAAGTAGTTACCGTCCGCCCACACGACGAAAAAGTTCTTTTTCCTTCCCTGAACTTTTACACAAAATCAACACGCGTTCTTTTAATCGAATCACGTCTGCTATCCCTTCTGAGACGTTATACAAGTAAATGAGAAAAATTAAGTTATCACTGTGTTATTTAAAGAGAATTAAGACTGATTTAATGAAATAATTATATGCGGGTCTCTCGGTTTTCATAAATGAAGCTACTCGCAAAATTTCAATAAGACTAAAGTTCCTTATTTTTTACGTGCTTATTAAAGAAATTCGGCTAATTCTTCCACATTTACTGACTATTTGGAAATTTTAGTAATTTTATCAAAAAACTTGCTTGAAAGTAAATTTAAATCAGAAATTCAATATTTAATTTTAGATCTGATGTATATTATATATATTATATAAAAGTTATTATTTCTGAAAATAAAAATTCATTTATATAATTATTTATTTGTTTAAAAGACGATCTTGAACGAATCAAAATGTTAATAAAATAATTTTTATTATCAATAAAAAAAATTGAATAACATCTTGATTCATTGAAGACCATATGTTTAACAAACTAATTATCACACCCATAAAACCTACAGTATATTTATCAATTAATTATTGAACTCAAAAATTACCCTGTAAGTTAATGAAGTTTCTTTCGCCCGTTAATACTTTTTTTCAATGGAAAACGTGCTGTAAAAGAGTGTAATTATCCCTTCGGTTTGAACACAGGTCAGAAATATTTAATCGATGTTTAATGACCTGTTTAATGATTACTTAACATATAGGCTAGACGCTTCTTACATTTCCCCGCCCGTCTAGACATTAGCAGATTATACAAGAATGTTATATTAATATATTAAAAACATATTTTTAAAGTAAAATTATATTACTAATTGGCCCTTCTATTAACAAAATTACACATAATATGCGTTAAATTTCGTACAAAATTTTAGCACAATTTTAACTATTATTATAAGAATTCAGAAGATAATAAACGAATACTTGATGAAAAAGTCAATACCAGTTTAATACATCAAGTTTTTAATCTAGATATAGTGAAATTTTCCGAAGAAAATTATATTGAAAAAATTGCTATTGTCACGTGCATTATTAATTAAAACAATGGAAAAAAGGCCATTAAATTTTTTCACCCGTAATTATTCTCCAAAAAATTACGCACTCACATTCGCCCGATCATCCAAACTTAAAAATACATTCCTTCGTTAAAAATGAAGTATCAAAATACGTGACCTCTCACTAGAAATGGGTGTAAATTAAAGCCTTTCAATTATTAAAGCCAGACCATCAACGGGCTCACACTCACGGGCATTTCTAATTCAAGTTAATTCAGCGCATCAAGTAGTACATAAAACTTTCGCAACTCATATCACCGAAATTTATGTTGATATTCGTTCTATAATCAGCCAATAATTCATAAACCAGCGGAGGGTGCAGAGAGAGTGAGAGAGCCGTGGGAGGGATGAAGGGGGGGGGGGCGTACGCGTAATTTCCTCGCATCATCCCCCATATATAGAGTAGCGAGAGCCCTGCTATGCGCTCGCACGTAGAGAAAGCTCAGGGCAAGAGCGCGCGCCCTCTTCAGGCCGGAGCTTAGCTCGCTCTACGCAGGAGTGCTCGCCTTCGCGGAGATAGCTCGGAGCATTCGTTTCTGTCTCCTCCACCCCGCAGCTCTCTCCCTCTGGCTGCTGGATTATATCAGGGGGCCGCGGACGCACGAACGCGCTCTCAGTCCTCCCACGGCTTTTCACTGCGCAGTCCACGGCTCGTCGAGCGCGCGCGCTGCGGCTTATTCTTACTGAGAAGAGTGCACCCCGAGACAGAGAGAGAGAGAGAGAGGCCGGATTGCGGATTTTTGTGCGGAACTCGAACGCGAAGGGTATACGAGATTATCGAGTAGCTTCGAGAAGCGGCAATAGCGTTTCCGAGGATATAACACAGATAAGGTAATTTTATTTTATGCTTTCTTATGAGTATAGTTACTTTTTCCTCGGCGCGGGTGGGTGGTGCTGATATGCGCAAAAGGCGCTGCTTTGAAAGCGCGGCGCTGCTGCTTCTCTCACGTAAATGAGCCATGGTGGGGTACCGTTGCGGAATTGCGTAAAATCGATTTCTCTAAAAGGCAGCCCCCCCAATCTGACGTATGCTACTTAGCTGAGGACTAAGAGTAAGGGAGGACTTTTTCCTTTTCCGGGATTTAGCATTGATTAAAGGGGCTTTTAGTTTTCTTTGTTTTGCCGGAAATTTGAGGAATGCTGAATTGCAGAGTTGGCTTTCATTTTATAAAGGGAACATGTAAATAGTCGACGATTTGTGGGAGTCAAGTTCAGGTCAAGGGTAGCGATATTTACTATTCAAAAAGCGATATTATTTCAAATATCAAAGATAGCATATCACGATACTTTAAAAACAAATCTTTATGTTTTTAAAATGTTCTAATATTATTTTTAACATTTCGGACTACACCACGTTTTAAATTGCTAATGTAGCTACCCTTGATTTTATCTTGATTTGAAAAAATTGTAAATTATTTACATTTTAGAGTTATAAAATCTTTTTTTAACACACTTTCTCACAAATATGCTCATTTTATTCATTTCCGTAATTAGATATACTTTTTGTAAAATGATAAAAAATTGATATATTAAAGATAAATTTTTTTGTCTTAACATTGAAAGTTTTGAAAATTCTACAATAAAACGAAACTCTACAACAAGAGTGAAAAAAACGCCATTAAACAAATAAAAAATTTCTAGTAAGTTTTTTTGTGGGATTAAAATATTACATATCTTTTGCTATAAATTAAAAACAATTTTTTTTCAAGTTACTATTTATGCGTCATTGATGCTCTCACCTATGATGCTTATAAAACGTATACTTGCCGTCAGACTCATTAAGTACGGGTAACTAATTAATAAAGAAATTTATAAAAGAAATTGATACTATGATATAGTTTTTATCTATAGAAATAAAGGTGAGAGAATATTGATCAATCAACAGGCTTCTAACACTTATGACGCGCTTAGAAAGCACGTTCATTCAGAGATAGAAGTTTTCTAAGCCCTGCCGTAAAGGTAGAATTTGGATTAAAGACTTCAAATAGATGCTTAAAAAAATATTGTTAATCAATAATTTTAATTAATTATAATGACTTATCGATTTAAATTATGAATTTAACAGTATATAAAGACTGTGCCCCATCAAGATTAATAAAGTTCTTTTATCATGCATCTACTTTAATATTCTCCATAAATATTTTTAGTTTTACTAAATTTAGTTTCTAAATCGAAACAATACTTGTAACAAAACCTTCACTTTCGTGATTTATAAACCCTCATACTTTAGTAATATACATTCTGATACACATACTGATAACGTTAATAAAATTCAGGATAAAAAAAGATCCAATCATGCAAATGGCTCTCATAAAAAGTTTCTACTGAACAGAATGGATTTTATTGCTTCCAGAGTATCAAGACATATTAACTGCACAAAAACGTTCCTTCGTTAATACAAACAAATCCAGCAAAAAAATGAAGGCGTACGCGATTCTAGCTCTATTTGCTCTCACGAGTAATATGTACGGCGGAGTGGAAGCATGGGGTGGTCTCTTTAATCGCTTTAGCCCGGAAATGCTTTCGAATATGGGTTACGGCAGCCACGGAGGATACTTAGGCAGGTCGTCTGCGTATGTACAGGTAAGAGCCCACAGATAAAATTCTAGAATTACAATTCTCATTTGCAGTATAAGTAATCTCGGAAATATTTAATGAGTCTAACATCATTCCATTACTTAATTTAAGAGAAAACTAAGTGCGTTGCGTGGGTGCATTTATACGACTGTCTGACCAAACTCGGCCGTTTCCACTTTAACGCACTTTACTTATACACACTTTGAGATTGACATCAATGATATTATGTGTTTAAATAAAAGTTTTTTCTTTTTTTTTTCTCAAGAACTTTTTTAACGAGATTTTCAAAATGAATGAATGTGAATGAAAAGATATTATGAATGTTTTTCATTAATATTTTATATAGATGTAAGAAAAGGCTCTTATGTAACATTAAAGTCATTACAGTATTCTTTTTATCCTTAAAAATATTAAAAAAAGCTTTTTCGGTGCAAAGTTAAAGTAATATCCCGTAAGCAATAGCAAAATTAATTTTGCAAGTGAAGCTAAAAAAAAGGCGTGCACTGGGGCAGATTTGCAAGAATGCAGATCCTTGAAATTTAATGCGCGATGAACACGATTCGTCCACGCCATCCACGCAGTCCTTTCGCAGTACCGGGAGCGCGATCGATAACCTGCTTTCTACATATAACTGCACATTGTTGCGCAAGTCAAATTTGCAGCGTGCTTCCCACGCAATATGCTATAGTTTCATGGAAACGCTCTCATGGTTTTTTACGTCATTCCTTAGGGTTTTCGAAGGTTACTGCGATCGATAATACAAATTAACGCTAATTCATTTTACCTGTCGTGCTCTTTATGATAAAAATATCGATTCAAAATTTATAAAAAATAATATGCAAATATAAAAATTATTTATTATTTAAGTTTACGTTATTTTTTTATTTTTATTTGTAAATTAAAGATAGATTAATTACACTTAATTAATTTTCTATTATGACTTTCTATCTTATTATTAGCAAATGATTAACTAAAAGCTCGATTATGATAAGAAAAACATCGAAATATCGTGTTCAAAATATCAATCAGACATATGCGTATAAGATTATTGATCACATTTTATAAATAGCCACAATATTTTCGAGTGCTTATATTAATAAGTAGCATTAGGTATCTGCGTATAAAAATATTTGAATCAATGAAAAATCTTAAAAAAGATACTTGAGAATCAATACATCGACTTATTTTCAATTTTAAATACTTCCTGTCTTAATTAGCACGGAGATTCCTTTGGTGATAACGGACTTGAAGACGCAGTGGAGCTTTGCTTTGAAAGGCATTGCAATACAAATGAAGATTGTTGTTCGGGTTTCGTTTGTATGAATCCTGGTGGTGGTAAGAATTATTGATTTTTCACATAGTTTAGTTAACTGTATTAATAGTTTTAACATAGACAGTATAATTCTAAAACTTTAGTGACATATGATTTCTTTATATACGATTTGAGTAACATTCAATGAGATATTAGTGCATTCATTATAAAAACTGTTTCATCTTTGCAATTTTTGTTTGAAGAATAAACTATTTAATATACAAAAATGTATACTTAGATTTATTCCGGTTAATAATTTTTTTTTTTTTTATTTAGTGAAAATTCAGTATTTCCAGTACTGTGTACATTTAGAGTACAACGTTGAAAATACTTTTGTTTATATTTTTTAGAGCTATCTCTTTAAGACTTAAAAGTGAAGTAAAGCACGGATTCACACCTGAATATTTAGAATATTTAATTCAATTTAGTAAGAAAATGATAACATCTTTTTAAATTGTTATTGTCTATCTTATATTGTTTAACTTCAAATTTACTTACTAGACGGGTACTCGTGAAAATTAAGTCAAAAATGGACGGAAATGTATTTTTTAAAAGTAAAAAATTTTACCCTAATTAAAAAAGTCTACATTTTTCTCTGACTCATTTTTATCTACAATTTGATCTTTTTCGCGCCTCTCTGGTTCAATAAAAAGATACAGCCCAAATCTATTATAATAATTAATTTATGCTCAGAAAATCAAATTTTTAAATAAGATATTCTGATAACATGGTAATATTCATAATTAAAAAGGCACTCCCACTTCTATACAAAAAATATGATGAAAAATACTTATGCCAATCCAAAAAAATAACGCTGAATTAATTTTTTTTTATTCCGTCACAAAAAAATGTTTTAAGAAATGTTTAAAAAAAAATACAATTTTCTAAAACGTCTGAAAGAACATAATCTTTTTTTAGAATGGCCAGAGGGTCGCTGCATGCCCACCTACGGTTTGAAACAGGGCGAATTGTGCAGGAGAGACAACGACTGCGAAACGGGACTTATGTGCATGGAAGTCGCAGGAAGTGATACTCTCTCCTGCCAGCCTCCCATTTCCTCCAACAAACAATATAGTAAGTGTATTTTAATTAAATTTTCTCTTTTCATCACTATTATTTTTATTAATATTTTATTTCTACCATTTCTTTTATGTTGTTCCTTATTTCGGTACAAGTAAAAAAAATATAGTTGTAGAGGGTTTATATAGAACTTAGCTATTATACAGCTGCAGTTTCAGTTTAAACTTGTACCATTACATTCAATATTTGTATTTAATCAACTTGATGATATGCAGTTGAGCGTTAAAGACTTACGAACTTTCATTCCAGTATTTTTTTTTTACTTTTATCAGAAAGGCAACAGGATTTTTGCACTCAATGTGGAATTCAACTGTTAATAGTTCACCATAAAATTATTTCTTATTTTACAGATGAACAGTGCAGCATGTCTAATGAATGCGACATAAGCCGAGGTCTTTGCTGTCAACTTCAACGGCGACATCGCCAAACACCAAGAAAGGTAGTGCATTTTTGTTGATAAAAATGATACTCTATCCTCTACCCATTTTTCTAGTTAATATATAGAAATATTATTCTTTTAAAGATTTTTTTCTTTTTATACAATTTGATGTTCATAAAAATGTATGAGTAGTGTCTTGCACACAATTTTAGGAAAAATTAATTTTTACTTAGATTTTTGAGAACGTTTTTTGAACTTGTGGGACCTTTTGAGTAAGCTGTAAAAAACTCTTCTGCTTTTTTGTTCACAAAAGCTTTTACACAAAACTGTTATCTAAAAGGGTAACAGCATCTTCTAGGTAATGAATTTTACAGAAATTTTAATGGGACTTTTTGCACTCAAAGAGAGTTTTCATAAAAAATTCTAGTTACAAAAAATTTTAGTATTATCTTGAAGAAAAAAAATAGCTTCTATTATACGAAACGTAAATTATCTACTTCACATAAGTATTAAATTAAAATGACTTAAAAAAAATTTCCAGATGTGCTCATACTTCAAAGATCCCCTTGTTTGCATTGGACCGGTGGCAGCAGATCAAGTGAATCAGATTGTACAATACACATCTGGTGAAAAACGGATTACTGGAAAAAATAGCCGTCTCTACAAGCGAGGCTTCGCTTAAACTAATTTCCTCATCTTCATCTCCCTTTTCCTTAAGATTTCTTTCGCTTCACATTCGAGCTAGATATCAAATTTTAGCTATAGTAGTTGTAAAACAGTTAGTAAAGTCCCTATAAAGAATTGGTTCTATGTCAATTGATACTGGTAAGTTATTGATGTTACAAAAAAAACATCATGTAAGCACTGCGAATTCTGATTTGTTTATCGATAAAAAAAAGTAGTTATTATTTGCAAGATTTAATTTTTAATTATAAAAGAAGTAAAATCAGAAAAGGTACTAATAATTATTCAAATGTACAAAATAATTTTTTGCTGTTCATAATCCTCTTAATACTTTAAAAAGAAGGAACTGCGTTAAATATTATAATAGTATAAAATTGTTAACTCGGCGCATGTATACCACAAATTCTAAACTTTTGCACAGAATTATTTCTAGTTATTAAGTTGAAAGAGAGTGATTCTTCACTCCTTAGAATTAGAATACTTATGAAAACAACTTTATGGCATATTGATTTACATACTTAAAATTGGAATGGCAACCGATTGGTAAAAGTAAGCTGTAATCGCTCAAGAATCTAAATTGTATCAATTATAGATTTTTTTCTTAATATACATTTAATGTTTCTCAAAACATTAATGTTTACTAATTTTGGAGCAACATTGCATATTTTTAAACTACTGCAAAGCCTTGTAATTGAAAGTACATATATATGCGAAAATTATTGACTCTGGTTCCAATGAAAGTTTATTGTTCTATATTGTGACTGAAAAATACAACACATATCAAGATTTGTGCAATTATCTTTGAGATTATAACTGTTATAAATATATACTGAAATGTATTTTATTAAAAACATATCAATTATAGTGATTTATAACGGCCCAAACGCAACGACAGTTTTTCATCAAGCAGCTGTATAAATATTGACTAAAGTTGCAAGTAAAAGTAATTCAAAGATCACTTGACTTTTCTTTATTTTACAACGATTAAAGTCTTCTAAATAACATTGATTGCTGTGAACTACATTAGTACTTTACTGTTATTACATAATACCTCAAAAAACGTTATTGAATAATTAATTTGATATTCTAAGGTAAATAAATAAAATAATTTATAAATTATAATTTATGTAAATCTATTTTAGTAATGCTTTAAAGTGATGAAAATATTCTACAAGCCCAGGAATTTGTGATTATATTGCATAGATAATTGATTCTTTGGGCTACTTAGCTTCATGTTTGGAATATTGTTCAAATATTATGTACGTGACTATTTTATATTCTTTTAAGTATATTGCATATAGACTGAGTCAATTTATTTTTTAAGCCTATACGCTTTGTTTATTCTTATTCTTATTCTAATCATAATATTAAAATCATATGTTATATATTGAAAATATATTACGATTTTATATTATAATTAAAGTTATAATTATTACAAATTTGTTTACGTAAAGAAAATATATCCTACTTGTTAAAAGAAACATTAAAATGCCTATAAATAAATATTAAAAGCAAATGATATAGAAATATAAATATATTAAATATGATAAAGAATATTTTAAGAATTCAGAGCTTGTCATATTGCAATGAATATTCTCTTACAAACTCATATGTTCATCTTCAATAATTGTAATAATGTTTGCACAATGTGTACATGTTCTAAATTCGATTAAAATATTTTATGCTAATGACTCCTGGTAATAAATGATTTGGGTTTTTGATTTGGATGAAACATTTTATTTTAACAATATACTCCAATATTTTTAAGTTTGAATACGTATATACAAATCATTTAAGAAAAATTTATTTGTATACAGTTGTTTTCTGTTTAAAAAAGAAGAATAATAATTTTAATAACCTTGAAGAATTTTGTAGATTATAAGATTGTATTATTATGAATAATATAGTTAAAATTATTTATTTTCAAACACATGATCATATTTATTTTATTAAAATATTAAATAATAGTGTAAGAAGCATTTCACCCGCATCTAAAACCAACTATTAAGATTTTCTAAATTTTAGAAAGGAATCCCTACCAGGGGTCTATTTTAAACCTATAAATTAGTAACCCAGCTCATATTCAATTAAACAAGATAATTAGTTCATTGTTTGTTATGAATTTAGTCATAAAAAAATATTTTCGAAAGGTGTAGATTATTAACAAATTCATATTTTTTAATTTTATTTGAGGGATAATACGGTAAAATAATACCGATACGTCACATTTTTTAATTTCGTATCTATCCATTAAGTTTTACTTTTTTATGCTTTATAGATTTATAGAAAACAAAAAATATTACTTAAAAATTATATATTACCCCATAAATAAATAAGATTATCTTTACTTGCAACACTTAACTCCATATAATATTATAGTTTAATAACTTAAAATTATATTTAACAAAATTGAAGAAAATTTATTACGTATAAAATAAGTTGTATAAGCAACATTTTAAAATTTTGTATAAGAGATAGAAATACAATATTGATTTTGAATTCAAGAATATTTCCTATTGAAGTATCTAAATTATTTCACATTTAGAACTTATTTAGACTAGGTAACTTTCGTTTGAAGTAAAAACTATTTCTCGTAATATAATACTAGAATTATTCATAAGTCAAGTTTTTGGTTCACAATTTATTATAATTATTTAAAGTTGTTAATAAAATGGATATTTCTTTCTGATAGAGAATTTTCAAAACGTTGCTGGTGCAAGAAAAGTTAAGTTATATTAGTATAAATGTTATAATGGCATAATTTTATGAAAAATATAAGTTATAAGTAAAAACAAATTATAAGTCTGGATTTGAAGAATAAACAAATATTAATTCCTATGATAATTATTTACAAGTATTATTGCGATTTTGTTATTAAAATAATAGTGTAATATCTGAATATGTACAAACGGATTTAATTAAATAACTTTGCATGATTTCTTAGAGAAATATTTGAATCGAATTACGTATATATATATTATGAATTATATATGTATTATGTATATGTATTACGAACATTTTATGTTATCATTCAGTCATAAACTAACTAAATATATGAATATTTTCATTACTTTAATTTGCAATTTCTATAGTAATATTTTATTTATCTTGTAAATTTGTACAATAAAATAAGAAATAATAACAAAGACTTCCTTAAAAATACATATCATAGTGAGTAAGGACTTTAAATTGTTAATAAGACCTGTTTGTGGAAAGAATAATTAAGAGCAAATTAAAGTGTTTCTGAGCGTCGCTTTTAAGATTATTATGCAAGAAAGGATCTTAATTTAATAATCTAGCCTCTAAAACACATTTTAATTCTTAATAAAATAAAATTTAAGTCGCATTAAGATTGTTATTTATTTAAAACATGGAATTACTTGTTTTTATATATGAAATAGTATTTATAAAAAATCAAGATATTGACGAACGTTATAATTATTATTAGAATATTTCAATAACTGATAGATTATTGTACGAAATAATTTTTTATATTTTTAGAACAATTTAACCTTTTTTTAAGTATACTTACGTTAAAATAAATGATTCTATCGCTATGGTATATGTGTATCCATCTGTACGTGAATCATTCACAATAAAACTGTGTTTCAAAAAGAAAGTAAAATTATAATTCTTTAAATTAATAAAATTATTCCCTTTCATACATATTTTTTCAAAAAACTAATATTACAAGCACAAAATGTCTATTTCGTGTTTTCTCATATTTTATAGAATAAAGAACAAATTTTTTGATATTATTTTTTTCATAAATATAGTCAAGTTTTCAGTAATTTATGGGAATTATGATTAAAAATAGTGCTCTAAAAAAAGTTTATGATAGATTTTTATTGGTTATTAAGACATATAGCAATTTTACAAATACATTTTTCATTATAATATTTATAGAATTTAGAATAACAAAGATTAAAAAAATTATTAGGTATAATTTACAAACTAAATAAGTTTCAAAATAATAGTTTTAGCTTTATTTTTTCAATAAAATTTTAAAAATATTTTAATATGCAATTAACAAGTATGTTATATTATTTTTAATAACAATTTTTGTATTCATTTTGAAAATGCTATTTATTATAAACGTTTTTCTAAAAATTTTAGTATAATAAGTTTTTATAAATTTTATTATTTTCAATCATTACTTAGAATAAATAAACAGATTTCAATATTTATATCTAAATATATTTTTCTTAAAAAAATGTAATTAAAAATTATAATTACATAACTATTTTATACAACAAAGGTTGACAGGATCATTGTCACAAAATAATAAATATACATTTACAGATTTTGCTTCTAGCAAAGAACTGTTTTCATAATTATTTCATTTGAATGTAACAATAGTTTCTCTGCTACGTTTTTGGAGATTGAGGCTGATTAAATTTGTTAGATACACTTGATTTTCCAAAAGTAGCTTTATGTTCTTCGGCACACTTCATGGATTGTGCCAGCTAGTTAATAAATAACATAAGAATATATTAAATAGGATTAAATTAAAAATTTTGTTATATATTTATTGATAGAAATTAATCTAGGGACATTTGTTAAGTTTTTTTTTACGAATAAAACTTATAATGAAAGAATAACAAATTTTTTTTGTAATAAAATAATGTTTTTGATATAGAGTTAAATTAAAGAAAAAAATAAATAATATTAAAATAAGATATATCAAGCCATAATTTACAAAGTTTTATTGACTTATATATTATAAAAAAATGTAATCTTGGGATATTTAATTGGCAAAAAAATACATTTTAATTTCTATCAAATAATTTTTATTGTTACTACTATTTATATATGACTACTATCTACCGGTTAATTTGGTTTAACCTACGCAAAATATCACGGGCAGGCTGCAACCCGTTCTAGCATGTAAGAAAATAGATTATAATCAATATTATTATAATCAATTGAGCTAGATAAAGTCTAATATTTATAAATTTACATATTAAATTTTATAAACTTGAAATATTTTTTACTGACCTTTGGATTACTTTTAAATTTCAAATATCCCCATCTATTAAGATATCTAATACACATGGTTGTTCCTCCTATAAATTAAAAATAAATAAATTTATGTAAGAAAAAATTTATTTAAAGAAACATATTTTTCAACTAACCAAGAGTGACTGTGTATCTAAGCGGCGTAAATATTTTATACAAAGCATATGTAACTGCCCAATGTCCAGCATTGGAACCTCGTACCATTTCTAAGTATCTTTCACTCAGATTTAAGGATTCAAGAATTTTTACAATATCAACACCACTGAAATGAATGTAATAAAATCTTATTATCAATGATATAAATTATAAAGTAATATATAGAGTTAAATTTTATTTTTTTACTTTTTTATGGCAACATAAAATAAAGTCACCCAACCAAGTGAAGTGAGAATATGTACAGGTATAAGCACATGCCAATAATCTTTTGTCATTTGCTTCATTCTTTGAAATGCAGTAGGCTTCTGCTGTGGTGGCGGATCGTAGCATTGTGTATTAGATAGCTCAGTTTTTGTGGAATCAGATTTTGATGAAGCACTGCGCTGAACGATATTGAACTTACATGGATAATAATTAGATTCAAATGTTTTAATGTATTGATTACTCAATAGACCAGAATGATTTGACTGACACAAAGTTTTTTGAAATTTTTCTAGAATAAACAAAATATTGGTAAGTAATCTATATATTCTTAGCAGTATTGATTTTCAAATATTAAGTCTTACCTAAGCACTGATACTGCTGATTTGCAGTGACTTTAAAACGCGTGTAGGAAAACAAGGGCAACTTTGTTGGCAAATTTGAAGTTTTAGGAATTAATAAATGAAAGAATTTAACTCCTCGGCCGAAAATCATATCCATTTTTAAAAACTCTCTTGCTGTCTTTTTCTAACCTTCGAGCATAGTGGCTCACACGTAACGATTAGCAGTAAAGAACTCGATAAATATTAAAAACTTAAATGGACATGGTGCTTTATCCAGTGCTGAGTTATTTAAAATTAAACTGCACAAATAAAAATCGTATAGCAATAAAAAACTGGTTTAAATCTAAGTATACATATCACGAAAGTCGAATAGTATTCAACATTGCCTCTTCCGTCTTCGTCTTCCGATATTCATCGTTTCACCGGATTCCTTGATGGCGTGATTGTACAGTGGCACTGTTGTAGTTGTACCTTTAGCCAATATTGAGTGCTATATACTAATCAGCTGACAGGTTAAAATGGTGAAACACGAAAAGCGGGAAGAATTTTGTTTGCGATTTATTTACGATTGAATCGCGCTAAAAGTGTTGCTCTCCTACTGTCACTTTAATCTTGACATTCTGATTCATAGAATGCACCTTGATTGTGCAAAGTAAACTGTGTATTTTTACATTTACGTATCTAGAGTAATTGTAAATAATTGCGCTTCCAGACAGTCGTCTATTGTTGGCAAGTATTTTATGAGCGGTTGTTGATATTTTCACATCGGTAGCGATTTATTCGTTTTATAATTAAACTTATTGTGATTGAAAATTTGATTTCTCTAAATTTTTTATCTTCAAGTATTGTAAAATAAAAATTATTTTTGTTACTTTTATTATTTTGCTTATTTAGGAATATCAATATTAATAACTAATGGGAATATCATGGCAAGTGAAGAAAAAACAGTAAATCTCATTGAGTGCCCAGTTTGTTCCAAAGAGTTTCCTGCTACTGTTATTGAGAATCACGTTAGTAAATGTCTTTTTTTAAATGAATCATCAAGTGGAACTAAAGAAGCATCTAAAACTGCTTCTACTTCAAAAAGAGATGGTCCAGCTCCAAAAAAATTAAAGCAAGACTTTGACAACAATAATTTTAAAACTAGTTCTCAACAATCACCTCGGATCAATGAAGAAAAGGAATTAGAAGACACAAAAGTATGTAACATTTTTGTTTGCTTGGTCAAGATAATAGAAAGAGTAAATTAAAGGGATTTATATTTTTTAATACAAAAATATTTTATTTTTTAGAGCTCAAACAGTGTAAGTAAAACTAAAGTGAAGCAAAAAGAATCAGTGCCCCTTGCTGAAAAAATGAGGCCAACTAGTATGATGTCTTACATTGGTCAGAAGCATGTAATAGGTCCACAAAGTATGATGTATCAATTATTAAGCAAAACTGAAATACCAAATATTATACTGTGGGGACCTCCAGGATGTGGAAAGGTTTTTTATTTGTAAAACGGTATAAATATTCTTTTAACTGTTTATAAATTAATGATATATTTTTTTTCAGACATCACTTGCTAATGTTATAGCAAACATATGCAAACAATGTCCTGGAAGAAAATATCGTTTTGTAAAACTTTCTGCAGCTATGTCTGGTGTAAATGATGTTAAAGAAGCAATAACTATTGCTTCAAATGAATTAAAATTTGGATGTCGTACAGTGATATTTATGGATGAAATTCACAGGTTCAATAAAACTCAACAAGATATTTTTTTACCTCACATTGAATCAGGCACTATCATATTAATTGGAGCTACTACAGAAAATCCATCTTTTAGTCTGAACTCAGCTCTTTTGAGTCGATGTCGAGTTATTGTTTTAGAAAAACTTTCTGTTGATGATTTAGTAGATATCTTAGAGAAAGCAGTGAAGGCTTCAGAAGGAAAAGTAATCAACTCTTTTGATAAGGTATATATTTTGTAAATGATATAACAATAATCCTATCTATTAAACTTTTAATATAGGAATTTTTTTAGCTATATAATTAACTAAATTGATAAATTTTCAGAAAATTATGGATTCTTCAGATAATTTTAACAAATTTTATGTAGATAAGGATACAATAAAATGGTTAGCTGAAACTTCGGATGGAGATGCTCGTATTGCACTTGGAGGATTAGAATTAGCTATTCAATCTAAAGTTACCAATGACTATGAAACTAATCCAAATCTAATTTCACTTGATGATATTCAAGATGGACTTAAAAAGACTCACATGTTATATGACAGAAAAGGAGATCAACATTATGATATAATTTCAGCACTTCATAAATCTGTTAGAGCTAGTGACGAAAATGCTTCATTATATTGGTTAACTAGAATGATGGCTGGTGGTGAAGATCCAGTATACATTGCAAGAAGGCTAGTTCGTATGGCAAGTGAAGATATTGGTTTAGCTGATCCAAAAGCATTAGGTATATACTTAATTTAGAAAAATTTAATTAAAAAATTAAAGTTTATCTGTTTAAAAAATTTGGAAATATGCAAAAAAATAATTTTTAAAAACTGTTTTTATTTTAAAATCTTTTTAACGATTTAAAGTTTATTAACATAGTTTCCAAAATTTTAATTAGGTATTGCTGTGCATACAATGCATGCTTGTAAAATGATGGGAATGCCAGATTGTGATGTACTGTTGGCTCACTGTACAACATATTTAGCTAGAGCCCCGAAATCTCGTCTTATGGAAGATGCTCTTAGAGCAGCTCAACATTTAGTATCAAATTACAAAGGTGCTCAGCCATCAGTACCACTTCATATAAGGAATGCTCCAACAACTTTGATGAAAAATCTAGGTATTATATTAGTTATTAAAAAAAAGTAATATAATATTAATAATAACTAATATTAAAGAATTTAAATATTTTAGGATATGGAAAAGGGTACAACATGCTACACAAAGATGAGTCCAAACTAAATTATTTACCAGAGGAAATTGTAAATATTGATTTTTTTAATGGAAAGTAAATACACTTGTGTGTAATTTAATGTATAATTTTCTACTTGTGTTTAAAACTTTCTAAAACTGTGTATTAAAACTTTAATAGTTTATATGTCTTACATTACTGTTATTTTTGTACAATAGATATTTTTATACTTCAAATACATGTCTAAAAAAAGATGGTAACAAATTGTAATTTTTTAACCTAGACATATATACAAAAAGTAATATTTATCTGAATATTTATCTTATTTTTTAAGTAATGAACTTTTTATTAGATGATAGAATTATGATTCAAGTATAATTTGATATAAAATGATATAAACTTTTTATTCAAAATTCAGTATAGCAAGCATTTAAAAAAACAGATGTAATATATATACTTGCAAAATATAGTTGTGAATAAAAACGTAGATGAATGGAAATGAAACTTAAGTGACATTCACATTAGGTCAGGCCTACGCAAAGTGGCGCTTTTCTTTCGATTTCTGAAAATTATTTCATGTTTGTTGGGAAAAATTCGTTGAGTATTTGTAATTTTTTTCAAATATAACGTGTAAAAAAATGCATTTTTTATAATGTTATTCTCTAAATAGACTATTGCATATTTAATCACATAATGAATTAGGTGTTCTTCCGCATTTAAACAATTCTAGAGAAAACAATCCCTGCGGGCTGCGCCTTCGTCATCCGAACTCCCCCGCAATATCGGAAGTAAATAAATGACAGCACAGATCAGACTATATATTTTGTATATCGCGGCAATCTCCGAGCCAATAAAGTCAACTTCTATTTTACTCACCGTAGTTCACTCCTTTCACTCTCAAAGTCTCAACGACAATTGTATGTCAGCACACACGCACTCTTGAAGTCTTGAGAATACATAACCAATACGCAGAGATGTATACACATACACAGTGGTGATAGGTCCATAGGTCGAGCTGGAACCGGTGCTGGGAGAAGCGCTGGGCGGTACCGTTACATTATGTTCTCTCTCTCCCGCCTCTATGGAGACGATGGCATTTTAAGAATTTACGTCTACGTACACACTTCGGCCGTATTAGCGTCTACAGCTATACACCCGGGGACGAATGTCGCTGAAACAAGTGGCCAAATTCGACGGATAGGAACCAAACCGGTGCGAGACTCGCGCGCTTAGCTGGATCTTTAGCGTGGGACGAGTTGGGTAGAATCAGCGCGAAGTATGAGAAACGCGTGGGTGAGCGATTCTTGAGAAATTTCAGTAGTAGATGCAGGATGGAGGTTCGCCGTAGGAGTAAAGGGAAAGGATCTAGCGAGACGAGCTCGAAGGAGGCTACGTGTGACGAGATTGCCGATCAGGATCAAAAGTCGAAAGATGCCTCTGAGGATCTTAAGAGTCACGTATGTAGTTGGAAGTGTAGTTTTAACGTATGGTGATGCTTATTTTATGGGAAAATTGGCGAAAAATATTTTGTTTATATTGTTGGAGATGGTATTTTTTAGCTTTGATTTACTGGGAAAATAGTGGGGTGTACAAGTTTATTTCAATATTTTAGTAATTTATGAAAATTTTTTAGTTACTTTTCTAATATAATTTCATCTAACATAATTTCAGTACGCTTATTTTTCTACAATTTATTTAAGATTAAAAACAAATTTTTAAAATTGCTAAACTTTTACATAAATAAAAGTTTAAAATCTTAAACTTTTTTTTTAATAAAAAATTTATAATTATTGAATAATATTAAAAAAATAATATTAAAAAACTTATTAACGTATTATGAATTTTTAACAAATGTTTATTTGTAATACAAATATTAATTTTTTCAATACATTTACTTT
>UELX01003560.1:0-22699 GCA_900480035.1 Eupelmus urozonus
ACCAAAAATCACCGAGAATATTCTAGTAAGTAACGAATATTGGAAAAATTCTCGCTGTTTGAACTTGAATTTGTTGTTCAAATATCTGTACTGTCGGTATTTAAAATCTACCTTACCCACATAAAAGAAAGATGGTTTTTAAACTAAGATATTTGAAAATGTTAAAGTGGCCCCGTCCTCCCCTATAGATATTTAAAAAATTTTTAAAATTGTACGATTTAAATTTCGAATTAATTGTATTCTAATTTATTATTCAAAAAAACAAAATTTACCCAAAACAAATTTTAATAATAACGAATTGATTAATCTCCTGTTATCATTTCAATATTATTGATAAGAAAAACCCTTCTATATTTAGACATCTGCATTTTATATATGAATCACTCATGAGTCATCGGGAATCCCCGTTTCTAAATTTGTAAACAAATTTATGTAATGTTAAAACCGTCTACAAAAGATTAAAATACATAAGTACCAAAACAGATTACAGCTCGTTTGCTCATTCAAGCTTAAATACTTCAAATTCTTTTTTAACTTTCGGAGTACAGCCGGCTGATATTATACTATCAAAACATAAACATGTATTTTTGTACCTAGATTAACAAATTAAATAAATCGTTATTAAATTTTAAAATTTACATAAATTTTCCATAGAATCATTGTTTAAAGCATCAAAACATTTAAAAAAAACTCGTTTATTCCACGAAATCACTATATACATATCGCACACTTAAATCAGCCGATGCGCAGCCTCTCAACAAACTATACATATACACATATGTATATATGTACATAAATCTTCCCTGTTGCATCTCTCGAGTTCGCCGGTATACCATCAAGAACCATCTTCTAGCTTAGTCCCCGACTCCGAAACTTCTGCACAGTGTCAACGTTTTCGAAATTAGTTTAAACGTTCCCTACCCATCAAGAATAAAGCACAGAGGCCCCATTTCAATATTTTAATACTCAACCCATATGCTAACCCATGCTTTCATTATTTAACCATTCAGCTAGAGATAGTGTCTAACTGAAATTCGCCGCAGCTTCCTTCATGAATAAAAAAACACATCGCGAAATATTCACAACGACGTAAACACGTGCCCTATACATTTCCAGCACTTTCTGGAACTTTCAATCACTCCGCAATTTCTTTTCACAACCCTATATACGCGCACGTGTTTACGTCAACGGATGACGCAACAGCCACCCTATACTTAACAAACACATCTGCGCAGCTGCGAAACCTTACGAGTAAAAGAGCTAGTCTCTTCTAGACGTGTACAGTACATTCTTCGGCCCTGCGCAGCAGAAGCTTCGGGAACGTTCGAGAAACGAATGTACCCGAAGCTCTCGGGAGGAGAGGAGCGTGCCGGGTTTCACGTCAGCAGAGAACGGCGGATTGGACAAGACTCGCGGAGGGGTCGGAGGCGAGCTGGATTGCTGGACGAATTGTAGAGGAGAGAGTGGCTTTATGGAGAGCGGCGCGGGGTGGGGGGATGGAGCGAAGGTCGGTTCGTTTGGTTGTACTGTGACTCGGTTTTATATATATATAATATATATATAGATAGGTTGGCATTGGGATGGGATGGGGGAAAGTGAAAGTGGGAGGAGATGGGGAGAGGTTTAGAGGCTTCTGTTTGGATATTATGAGAGGTGTGTGTGTGGGATAAGTTTTGAAAATCTTTGGCTTTCTTGTATTTAATGAGGGGCAGGTCGACATTCTGTGTGAGGAATTTTTTTCGAATTGATTTGAAATTCATTTGGGAAAGCTAATTTATTGACCTCTTAATGCGTTTATTCAGAATTCTTTTTGGAGCAACAATATTGCACGTGCCTATTGGCACGTTAAATTTTAAATGTTGAATTTTTTAAGTATCTAACAAAACTGTTTATTTGCATATTTTATGACTCTGTGTACATAATTAAAATAATTATAATGTACCTAGATCTATTTATAATTTTATATTTAAAAATAAATAATTGATTGCATATAGTGACCATCAGGTAATATGTATTAAAGAAAATAAGTGTAATAGTAGTGCAATTAAATTTATAGATTTCTTATATAAATATAATTATAGATTATTTATATAAGTTATTGTAATTGATTAAAAATTTTATATATTCAGGTCTATTTATAACTTAGCTTAAATAATTGTAAATAGATTTAATTTATTTTTAAAATGCTATATTTTATATCAACATAAATAAAATATTTCTAACAATATTTATTAAATCGAATTAACTGACACACAAGTATAGACAAACACTTTGAGTTTTATTAAGAATTAAGAATTCAGTGAAAATCGCGTATTAGCCTATATAATAATAATATTTATATTCGCTATGAATTCTTGTATACATTTATATGTATACATATTGCTTTGACTTGCTTTGATATTGTGTTCTTCGATGGTTTCCAAGAATTCATTTTAATTCTCCATGAAAGTGCCTGGAAATTTCCACTCATTGAATTTTAATGAATTTTAATTTTTCGTCGCCCAGACTCTTAGATGCTCCAAAGCGTGATATAAAAAAGCAGGGTCATACATAAAAAATGATATGGAACGATACACCTACATAACTCTTTTACGTTCGTTCCTATACTATTTTTATCGCGTGCTTAGTCTCTTATCACGTTACCCAAGCACATTTTCAAAATTCTTTTATACCGGTATATATTCTACCTGCTTATCATACCTGCGTTCTTTGCTATCAAAAAACGTTTGTCCAACTTTCCTTAATTAAATCCCTAATTCTACATACAGTGGCTCAACTCATAAATCCATTCCAACCCCCAATCCCCACAAACATTAACAAAACCCACCTTAAACAAAAAAAAAATCCAAAGTAAACGAGAATATTTAAAAACCCCCCTTCTCGTTCCAATACGTAATCCACCGAACCATCCGAACAGACCTACGCTGCAGCTCAGTATCGCCACCTCGCGCCTGACCCGGATCTACTCGCGCTCACTTGGCTCGTCGACCTTAGTATTTTCGAAGCTAGCAAACAGTGAGGACGCAAACCTACCGTTCGTCCCGCGAGAATATAGAAAGTATACATAATACACAACATATAGCGCAGCACAAAGGAAAACGAGCAAACTGCGCCGTTCCAGCCAGCTAAGGAATCCAGACGGACGAGCTCCTTTTAAAAGCCTCACTGCGAATCTATCTCTAGTACAGAAGCCGAGATACAGCAAAAAGCCAGCCAGCGAGCTTTCTGGAAATAGCCGAGACACAGTCTATAGACACATTTACCCTCGGTAAGCTGAAACAACTCGGCGCAAAAACGACGCGTATAAAGCGTAAAAGCGAGGAGTCGGAGAAGCTGGAGGACAGCATGTCCAGCAAGAGGCAGCACGTGATCGACTACGCGGAGGACAGTTACACGGACGAGGACGACGAGCCGGATCCGAGACCTAGGCCAGGTCGTCCCCGCAAAATTAGCTCCACCTCGACGGTGGAACACGAGGCTGGTATGATGCCAGCTGGCGCCGAGGCGGCCACGTCGGGTGTCTCTGGGGTACCCAGGAGGCGAGGCAGGGGTCCGTCAAAGCGACCCTGTCTCAATAGGAATGCTCTTATGGCTAGGGAGAACAGGCAGAGGAAGAAGGAGTACATCGAGAGGATAGAAGGCAGGCTGCACTTCTTCCAGCAGGAGAACCAGGATCTCAAAAATACCATTGCCAAACAGAGTACCGAGATTAAGAGGCTAACCAACGACGTGGTCTACCTCAAGAACGTGCTGAAGAATAATACAATGATCACAACGCTGCTCAAATCCATGAACGAGAGTCTCAAGAAGATGCACGGGAACAGTGTTAATAGTGGAAGCCAGGTCGGCGTTGTGCCTCCTAGTAATACTTTGGCCAGACAGCAACAGCAGACCTCTACGGACGTCTTCAATTGGGTTATCAGGTAATTGTCTTTGATAGATTGAGCGCTGCTGGTTGTAGTAGTGGAAAGTTTTGGAGATAGAAGTGAGGTAGATGTCTTGGGCTCTGGAAGGTGTAGAGAATGCTTTGTATAATCTGATGTTATTGACTAGCCTTTTGAAAGTATTCCATAATGTAGTTTTACATGCTGTGGATACATGATGATGTAGAGATTTTTATCAGTTGGTAAAAGAGCTTTGAGTGGACAAATAAGGATAAGAAAAGTTTAAATTTTTAAAGTTAAATAAATCTATTTTTAACTTCCAAAGATTGATAAGGAATATTATATAAAAGTACTTTTATCATCATGAATTTCACTGCTGTAAATTTTTTTCAAAAAATATGTTAAATTCATTATGAGTGTTGAGAAATATGTTACCTATTTATAGTATATATTGTACTGTAATGTTAACGCAATAGCAGCTCTTGAGTAACTAAGAAATAAGTAATTTTTTGGTCTAAAAGATATTGATGATATACTTTGCTTATTACTACTTTTTTAAACATTTATAAACAAATTTGATTATAAATTAATTTTAAAATTTAAATTTCAAGTATAAATTTATACTTATAAAAAACAAAACCAAATGAGATTTCCAGTTGCAGTATTTTTTAGATAAAAAAAATTTATTTCCTTTTTTTATTTAATTATTTAGAAACTGTAAATATGTAATTATTTAAAATACTTTCTTAATCATTATTAATAAAAACTATTTTCTTTTATATTATTACATCATTCAAGAAATTATTTATATGCACAGAATATCAACAACTTTGAAATCAAATGTAAAGTGCCATAAATAGTTTTTTTATTTTTTACTTGTACTAAAAATAGTATTGTAAAAGCATGCAAAGATAATAAAAATATAATTACAATAACCAAAAAGTAATCTTTTTTTTTTTATTTCTTTCTACCATTCTATAAAAATAAAATAAAAGTTTAAAATTGGTTTTACTACCACTACTGCTACTTCAGAGTATCATTTATTAAAGTTGTTTTGCCAAAGAATTAATTGCTATCATGACATATTAGAAAACACTAATAATGACTGATTATAATTATATCTTACTGTCAATACATCTATCTCATTTATTTAGAGAGTATATACCATATAGAACAAATTTTCATTTTCTTTCTATAGTGGACAAACCAATGCTTCAAAAATTAATGCTGGTCCTACCACAGAGCTGACGATAGAAAAGGACTACTCTGATTTTGCTAGAGATGATAACAGAAAAGTCACTTTTGGACAGACTACTAGCTCTAGTAGAATAGCAAGGAAAACAATGCCATTTACCAGTAATTTCATAACTAAATCGGAGAATCCATCCAGCGTTGAAAGTGCTTTAGAAGAAGAAGAGAAGATAACACAAAAATCCTCACCAGAATCAGTTAGTCATTGTGAGTATAACATGGACAAGAGTTCAGTAGGTGATAATCAACTACCCACAACACCGATGAGTGCCTTGTCCAATTCTATGGACAAGGTTGAACCTAGCTTGTCCGATACGGACTTCAGCCAACTGTCATCATTTAACGTAGATTTATTCGACAATATTGACAAATTTGATGGAGGAAATCCTTTGCAATTTGAGCAAGATACGCCAGATATATTTAATGAAGACACATTATTTCACACATTAGAAAAAGATCCAGATTTTTTAAATACAAAAGCCATTGATCCACTGGAGATTGGCAAAATGTCTGAGGCATTAAATGAGAAAAATTTATTCAATTGTAATGATAGCGCTGGTGTATGTCTCCATATCAACTCTAGTAGAGTTTCGTTGGAGTATTGTTCAATTTGCCATATAAACAGCTTAAAATCTGAAATTTTATAGTCTGATGGAGAGGATTTTTAAGGGATTTTAATGAGTCTAACTTACAGAGGCAGCAGAAGCCTGCAAATGGAGAATTATAGACAAAGATTGATCAGCAACTGCATCATAACATATAAACATATATATCATATATTTATTTAGTAATGTATGACGGTCTGTATAACGCAAACGTAACTTACGGATAATTTACAAACAACTTTTATTTTATCAGTTCCTCCTGTTTTGAAAGCAGATTTTAAATAAGACATTGTAAGATAATCGCGAATTTTATTTTATTTTTTTTTATAATTATCGTTATCTTTTTTAATTATCGTTATCTTTCAAAAACAAAGAAGAATTTTAGTAAAAACGTATCTTATTTCGTAAGTTAACCGTTGAAAAAGTATAATGTTAATTTCATTAAAAACTTGAATAGACAAAATAATCAAGATAAAAAAACGATAAAAATCAAATTTTATTTTTTAAATCAAAAACTGTAAATAGAAAGAGTTATTGGAAAATGAAAATGATTGCAAGTAACCGATATTTTGTCTATTTAACTTTGCAAATATTCAAATTTCTTGTTGTTCTTAACAAAATTTGTTTTATTTATAACTGAAAAGTAGTTAAGCTTGTTATTTAAGTTAGTTCTAAGTCATATTTTGTAAAACTCTTCCAAGACTGTAAAGATGCTTTTCATTTTTTGCAGGACTGCAGCTTGGTATACATAAACATAATAAGGAGTGGCAGTTGGAAAATTTATAATTAAGAGGTGGGCATTGTCTTCTATCAAAGCTAGACCAGTCAGGCATTCAAAGTCATTTTTGCTGTCGTGTTTCGGTTTTATTTTTTTCGTGTAAAATAATGTAAATAGTTGAAGATTGGGGTCTAGCAGCACTGTACTAAAGTCTGAATGCATTAACAATGTTTTTGGAATAATTTTTCAGTTTTCAATGCAAAATCGGACTTTAATTGAGAAACTATTGCCTACTTTATGTAATAACAGTATTGTAGTCTGCAACAGGTTGAGTATAAAAGTATCATCTATGATTTTTTATTAAGATGCTTCTTTATAAACTGCCACGACAAAGAAGGAATGAGACTTGTGTTTATTTTATACTTTTTTTTAATGTTTTGATGTTAATAATATGCCAAGCTCATAATTTTTTACCCAATTGTTTGGGTCTTTACATGGCTGCACATAAATTCTCACATTTTAACTTAAGTTTCAGCTGCTTCAGCATTCCAATGACTGATAAATTATCTCGGATTTATGGAGCCATGGATCTTTAGATAAATATTAGCTGCTGATCGACCTTAAGACCAGAATTTATTTTAGACATTTTGTGTGAATATGTAACAGAGGATTTATGTCAACGTCAAGTACATTCGTGTACTTTTAAAATAGACTTGTAAAAGGTGAAATACCGATATCCTTTTCACAAATTGAATGCAAACATAGGCACTCCTAATTAATAAGTTAAATTAATAAAAAATAAATACCAATTTATTTTTTTATTTTTTTATTTGTAATGAAATTGATAAAAAAATTTACACTTTTTTTTAATAATTTTTTTTAACTTATTTTTGGACATTAAAAATTGATCATTTATAAATAAAAATTATTTCAAAATCTTTTAGTAAATTGAAGGGTAAGTATAATATTACTATGGGTGTCCATGTTTAACGACAAACCTCAAGACTTAATAATATTATCAGGGGTGTCCATGTTTAACGACAAACCTCAAGACTCGATATTTCTGGTATTAAGGCAACGATTTAATTTGATACCTTTTCAGTATTTTTACAGGCCAAGGAAGAGTTAACTTGAATACTGTTGAAAAATGATTATTTAAAGGCTCAGCATATATAACTAGACATGTACATACTGACAGTCGTACTATTTTAAAGATTAAATGCATTTTTTATAATTTTATTCAAGTGACAGATAACAAAGATTTGTACATTTTTGTTCTATCAATTAAATTATATTTAAAATAAGAAAATTTCTGACTGGACATAAAATGTTCGAAAATTATTTTATATGTCCAAACTTTGTGATACGTAATAAAACAAAAGAAAACAGAAAATCATATTCTTTTTTTCTACAAGACCTACCTACTATATTTTTTTTTATTTTATTTGTATATATTAGATAAAGTGAATTTTTTATTAATATATTTACATTTATTTTTTTATTTTATTACATTATTCAGTTGTGAAGATTAAAAATTTGAATTAATCTACTAATAAATCATGTATTATATATATTAATTGGTTAACTAAAATCACATTATAATATAAATTTTTAGTAATTTTAATGTTACAAAATAGTGCGTAATTTATTAATAATTAAATTTTGCTTATAATTATTTTAATTTTTAAAAATACAGAATTTTGTTCTTATATAAAAGTAAAAATAGTTCTAATAAAAATTTTATTATAGAGAACAGATTTCATTTAAAAATACATTGAATATAATGCAGACAATTTTACTAATTTCATCAATTTTACTGAACAAAAATAATCAAACATTTAAGGCTAAGTTGGTTTAGTACATCAGAGACAAAGTTTAATAGTAGATGATAGTACGATTTTTGAAATTAATATATTACATTTTATCAAAAATTTATATACCTGAGGATTAATCTCAATTTTAGCATAAAAAATAAAATTAATGAAAAGCTAATGCATAAGTAGAGTAAAATGATTTTTTTAATGATTAATTGATGATGAATTCCATATTAGGTATGTACAATGTTATAAAACGGATTTAGCGTTTATCCATATTTAAATTTTACATATATCAAACGCCTAATCTACTGAAAACTCCTTGCTTTTTCATATGATTAATAGTTGCCAATTTATTAAACGTCACTTGTTTTGAAACTCCCAGACGTGATTTAGCTGGCACAGCCATCCGTTCTGATGCTGTAATAAAAAAAAAGATTTTAAAAATGTAATAAATAAATAAAGAAGTATGTACTAATGAAAAAAAATTCTATTCTATTTATTACCTAATTTTCCAGTGATAGGTACTTTTCTGATAAAAGTGTTATTTTTCAATGGACTGTCATTAAATTTAAGATTTTGTGTTGATCTAACTAACTGCTTGACGCCTACAGAAACAACCTTCTTTTTTACAGCTTCTTCGTCAGCCCTCATAGTGCCAATGGGCTTTTTCAGAACTTGTTTTGTGGTAATAACTTTAGTTCCCAGCAATGGGGTACGAGTTTTTAATATACCTTGAGAACCACTTGATAGACCTCCATTCCTTAAATGCCTTGTGTATCTAAAATTTAAAATACAATTTTTTTATTTTCTTCCTTTCTACTTATTAATTTTCTACATAACTAATTATAGAAAACAAATATTAATAATTAAACTCACGGAATTTCATCTTCATTATCTTTGTTTCCAAGACGATTGAATACACTAGAGTTTGTTCTCTTAAATAAAACATCTTTTCCAACACCAGTTACATTAAAGGTGGGAGCAAAATTAGAATTAGAAGTTTCTGCTATGCTTGTAGTACTTGATACCATACTGTCTCCTAGTCTGTGAAATACTGTTCTCTTTTGTTCCAGAGCTTTCTTCAAAATCTTTTGACTTCTGACTGTTGTTTCTTTTGGCATTATAACTTTGTATTCTACATTGCTACTCGGTTTAAGAGTTTTAAGACGCTTCTCAGAGTCATTATGAACCCACTTTCCATCAATGTCCTCATCTTCACTGTCATACTTTCTCTTCAGTGGGCTTATCTTGGGTTTTGTTGTGTCTATGTAATCTGAGTACAATCGAGAAGTTTGCGTGATTGGAGGAGGAACTTTTTTCTTCACACCAATTGTTGGCTTCACCATTGTACTTGTTGCCAATTTAACTGTTTTCAGAGGACCAGTCTCCAGCTTGACTTTTGTATTAACTGGAGTCTTTGCTACTGTTTTAGTAATAATTTTCTTAACTACAGGTTTCGCCACAGTCTTTACAGTCGTAGGAGTTGGCAAATCCTCTGAGCTAACCAAAAACTTTTTGGTAGTCGTCTCATCCACAACTTTCTTAGCATATCTCAATATTGCAATCATGTCTCCCATAAGCGTAATCCCCATTTCTTTGAGGCTGGGCTTATCCAGTTCCGGCAGCATGTCTGGCTTTATCCGATTATTGGAAAATATAAGTGCGTACCTCGTCGCAACTTCGGTTGAGAAGCCAGCATTTTTGAAGAACTTCACCCAGTAAGCTGAATTAAAATTCAATCAAATTAAATTAAGCATCGTCACAATCTACATCACTATGCACTACCAAAAACATATGCACGCAGTGCAAACTTAGCCCAAAAGCTATATCATTTATCAATAAAAAAACAAGCCAAGTTAGTGGCGGAGCATCATACACACCTGAATAAATCGTGTTACCTGACAGTGGCTCGTCCATTTTTCGGGCCGATCCTTGCCGCTCCTCGAGTTTTCCGGACCTCGCGACTGGCCGATTCTCAAAATAGACCTTGTTCATCGGCAGCAGTTACGAGCCGCAGGCGCCGCGGCAGCTCGCCATTAGCAGGATATATATGTACAAGCAAGCCTCTTGCTTGCGATGAAATAAAAAAATAAGGATAAACTTGGACAACCTGAGTCCTAGAGGATGTTGTGTATGCGGAGGCGTTTTAGTGAGACGACGGCTTTTTAAGGAGTATGTATAGGCTAGCGCCGCAGGCTAAATACGTAACTCAGGGTCGTGGATTGCGCCGTCCGGAATAGTCGGCTACATGGAGCCGCGCGTATTGCGGGAAGTTGGCTGCGAGTGTGGAGCTCGTTGAAGTTGGCTGATCGAGAGTAAATGTATCGATATATTAGGTGTGCGCGGGAAATTCGAATTGAGTGTGTGGGAGAAATTGGCGGGTTGATTTTGCTTGTTGATTTTATTAAATTGGATCGAAATAAATATTTTACGGGATTTACATTGCTTATAGTTCTAGTCGAATCATAATCTGCTGAAAAAGTTGGACAGAGAACTGATTTACCGACATCGAAAATTTTCTAAATTGACCAACACTTATTACAAACAAGAATTTTACTATAATTTTATTTACGCTCAAAAAAATGTCGTTACAGTATAACATCAAAATTCCATAAAGATAACTCCACTGACCGGCCGTCAACTTAGGTACACCTCAACGATCCGTCCATAATACAAATATCGGCAAACGGAGTTACTTCACGAACACACGATCGAAAACTTAAAGATAAGGCTTTTTGGAAACAATCGTCATCTATATCTGTCTTACGGGCCGACGAGATAGATCACGCTTCCTGCTCACGGTAATATATAAGTAGCTGTTTTTGCGATTACCGAGACGTTTATACAGTCAGGAGGCTTATCTCTGTTCCTTATCGAGCGGAGATAATTGTGAGAAAATATGCCTAAGGCGATGTAATTTACGAGGCGAAATATATGTATTTTATTAATTTAATATTTTGCGATTTATTGTTTTGGTATAAGGCTGAGAGTGAATTTTAATAGTTGTTAGGATATGTAGTAGGATTGTAAGTAGGGAAATCGCGAAGGTGCTAAATTTAATACAGGTGCGTATGGCTATAAATAGCTGTAGTACGGGATTTCCACGAAACAATGTTGTTGATATGGATATATTGATTAATCAAATTTAATAACGCTTTCTTGTATACTTCTTATTCCTATAAAGAATCAATACAAGAATTTTAAAATAACAAAGTCTTAAGGATGTCAAGTTCTCAAATCGATTTTTTCCTAAACCGTTACATTACACTATCATATTACGTTTGCCGTCCGCGCATACTTTAGAAACAAAAAACACAAATTATCCAAAACGAAAATTAACACACCCAATTAAAAAAAAACGCACCGAACCAAACGAAACAAAACATTTCCCCAACCCCCGTCGGCCGCCCCGCCAAACACAAGCTGAATCCATAAACTCACTCCCGTCAGCAAAATATCAGCGTCCCGCTGATTCATTTGCAAACGCGCTCCGGCATCCGACGCTTTTACGGCAACTCGGCCGTAATTGTATACACACAAACAATATCCCAGACTGCGCCCGCTCGTGACTCAGTCATATACCTAAGGATAATATCTCCTCGTCCCCAAAATCCTCTGGCATCACGCTCGCGCCTCAGTTAGCTCCGAGCGCTCGGCCGCTCCGAAACGCGAATTTTTCCGCCGCGCGTCGAACTCACGTGTTGTATATATAGTGTCTCTCTGTACTCCTGGAATGTCGCGCTGAGCGCTCGGGTATATGTATAGCGTGGTGAGATACGTGATAGAGCGGAGCTCGGCATCCATTAGGACAGCTCGGACGTTGTTTTGCCTGCGCATCCTCGCGGTCTATTTCGTCGCGGCGGTCATGTTCGCGCTCAGGCAGTGGGTAAGTTTTTTTCGAAAAATTTGAAAATTTTCGACAGTTTGGGGGTTTAGAGTGAGGAATTTGTTATGTTTTAAGGGGAAGAAGTTCGCGACGAGCCGGAGCGGATCACAGAAGAAGGAGTTGGCTCAGCAGCAGCAGCAGAGGATCAACTTTGCTTACGAGACGGACGAGCCTGGGGAGCTGAGACTCGAGCTCGGCAGGCCGAGTAAGAGTCACAAGGGCGTTAATGGTGAGTTATTTACGTGGGGATAGTGTTTTGAATTTTTGTTGATTGATTGGGTGTAGAGATCGGTAATGTTTCGTGAATTGAATTTCGTATGAATGTAGGCTGGATCGGTAGTAAACGGAGTTTACTTTCGGTGTTTTTGCGACTGAAGAGTGTATGCTAAGTTTGTTTAACTAATGTTTGCGCCGAAGATTGATAAGTCACATGATTTTTACCGAGGCGTGTGTAAAATCGATTTATTGAATTTTGAAAGCGAGGCAATTTAACCGCTGATAAATATTCGAAATTCTCGTAATGATTCAATTAAGTCGACGCGATAAGCTCACACATCGACCGCTAATCGTGTAAACGTTAAAAAGTGCGTTATTAAAAAAACTTTCCTCAATTTCATCTTTTAAGATACATTCACACTCAACTACAAAAAACTAACAATCGATTTACAAAACATAAAAAAAACAATCTTAAACAAAAATCCAAAATTCAAACCTATCTACCCCAAAATCTAATCCTTCCAATCCCTTTAAACGCAGAACGTTCGGAGTCAGCAGCCTGCGAAGCTGACTGTCGCTGTCGAAACTGCCGAGCCCTCCTCAACCTAACAGAATGCGCCGTCTGCTTGGAATCACTTCAAAGCGGTCAGATCAAGTCCTGCCCAGTCTGCGCCAATGTCGTCTGCACTAGCTGTGACGCGCGGCTCAGCAGCTGCGCGTTTTGCAGGTCTAGGCTGCCTGCCGAGCGCAACCGAGCCCTCGAGAGGCTGGTTGACAGGCTTGTTCTTCCCTGCAAGAACGCCAGGTAATAATTGGCTATTTTTATATATGGAATGTGTTTTATAATGTAATGATTGTTACGATGTTTTTTAGAGCGGGGTGTAAGATACTGTTGGACGGCGAGAGCAGATTTATCCATGAGTCGGTCTGCAATTACTCGCCGATCGTCTGCCCGGTAGGCCGTGTCTGTGGATGGCTCGGCACGGTGGCCAGTGTCCAGTCGCACCTTCAGGACGTCCATAATCTGCAGGCGCTACGCGATCACGGCATTTCAGTAGAAATACTCAGCTTTCGCAGCAAGGCCCGAGCTGTAGACGGCCGGGTCTATACGGTAATTGAAAGCTACTGAGCCACGCGCGTTATTTCATTCTTTCTTCGCTAACACAAACTCTTTCTCTGTTCTCAGGTCTGCCTTGCCTGTTACGATCAACTATTCGTGATCCGGATAGTGCTGTTCCAGGGCCGACTGCGGATGTGCTTCACGCGGCTGGGTCACGAAATCGCTCAACCGCTGAGGGCTCAGCAGTGCTATCGTTATGGTGTTTCAGTGACGGTTAGAGCACACGCAGGGCGCAAGTTACGAGCCCTTGTGCCGTTTGGCAAGTACGACCGGGAGATGCGCGAGATTACGGTTACCTGCGACAATTTGTATCCGAAGACGGAGGATGTGGCTCAGGAGATGACTGTTTGTGGCTCGGAGGATACGGTTTGTCCGCGGCTGGATGGTGTTGATGGTGAGATCACTGATGGGGAGGGACGTGTTTGTAGGAGAGATCTTGTTAAAATTGAATTGTTGGTGAAGCAGCTTGAAGAGCATTGAAAGTGATATGTTGAACGTTATTGCATTATTTGAACACCCGGGTAGAAAAGTTTCTGTTAATTTTCTGAAATTTTTGACGAGGAGTTTTCTGTTGTTAATTGTTCATTTCTACCTGATATTGAACATTTAAATTGTTTTGATTGGAACAAAAACAAAAGTATTTGAATATCACGTTATTTTTATATTTGTATTAGAATCAACAATCTTTATGTAAGATAGCTTAAAAGTTGTTAATATTACTCTCAAAATGTTAAGGTGTAAATTTACGTCAAAATTTATTCCTGAATTAAATTTCCTCTTTATAAAGAGTAAATTTTAGAAAATTGCTCTTCATAAAAAGTGTTTATTCTTTATAAGGTGTAATTTTCGGCAAATTAAAAACTTTACTTTTTAGAGAGAGTAAATTTTATACAAAATCAAGAAATTTTTGCTTGATATGAAGTATATGATATTAAAAAATATGTATGTACTTCTATAAACGAGTGCATTTTGGAAAATAAAAAAATTTACTTCTTATGGGGAGTAAATTTCACTAAGGAGTGAATTTTGACAAGGATATACTCCTTAGCTTTTTGAGACTGTTGTTAATCATTCTTTAATATTTAAAGTTATGTATAATCATGTTATAATTTATTAGAAAATGTTGATAATTATTTTTTAATAAATTTTTGCTCTTTAATATTATACTAATATTATCGAGATTTCTTAAATTTTTTTTTTTAAATCAATAGTTATTTATCGGTCAAATATTTTCATTTTTCTGGATGAAAGTTAATGAAACTTATTCTTCTAGGGTGTACGAAATTGCGAAAAATTATTATATCTTCGATACAGAAAAAATGTTTACTTGTGCGAGCGCTAAAAGAACGTGATCCTTCAGGTAAGCACAAGAGAAATGAGATAATACTTTTTTAGAACTCACCTGAATTATTACGTTTATTAATTCTTACACGACTAAACTTTTTCCCTCTTAATCGTCGATGTTAGATATATGTAAGAATAGTTATACAAATATGCCATAAATTTAAAACTAATGAAATTTATAGTATTTATATTTATGTATTGGAGTTAAGAAAACGGTGTATATATGCACGTGCGACGCTGAAATGTAAAAAACTTCTGGGTTTTCTGCATTCTTCAGCAAGTCTCTAGATTTTATACTAGGTAGTAAATTTTAAAATTAAAGATAAATGTAATTAAAATACTCCATTGCAATTACAATTGATACATCGAGAAAGATTATCAATTTTGATAATTGTTGTTATAGTTATGTCAACATGAAATAATACATGTTATTGCAAAGAAGTATGTAGGCTTTGTTCATATTAAATAAGTCTTTAATTTAGTTAAATTATTACATTTTTCTGTAATGAATATGTATAAAGTAATTATTACTATTTGCATTAACGTAAAAGTTGAAGTATAAATATTAAAAAATTTGTATGTTTTGATTAATTTTATAGTTTAGACTATATATATTTTTGAAGTATTGACTTTCTTATATCCACATAAAATAAGAAATTATTTTTCAAATATAGATTTCATGTGTATTATTTTATGATGACAAACAGATAAATTGCCTTTCTACTGTAGATTCATAACTGTATAGTTTATAAGCATAAAATAAGGTAATTTTAATGCGCGAATATGAAATCAAGCATTTTTTGTGTAATAAGTGCTTTAGGTTATTCAATTGTTGTGATTCTTATAATTAAGGCATGTATTAGTGAAATGTTACGTGAATTAGTTTATAATTCAATGCTTTAAAATTATAGTCATATAACTTCTTTATATACAGTCTCTTCATTCGTATAAACTATTGTACAATCTCAAAATTTGAATTTAAAAATAATCATAATAAATAATTTTGGTAATGAAAATAATGTTCATAATAATACATCTTTGTTAAAATAAAAATTGTAAGCAATTAAAATTTTTAAATACTATTAGTACTAATAATATATGTTAAATGGTTAATCGTTAATAAAAAAGTATTTTTAATAATTTTTTGTATTTTATTTTTTTTCCAAATAATTTTTAAATTTTAATAAAGTTTTAAATGCAGATCAGATTTTATACTACTTATTTAATATTTATCTCTAAATTTAAAAATATTTTTTTATAGACCTAAAATAAATATAGTGAAATTTTTTTTACTGAAATATGTATGTATATATGTATGTAAATACATTAAATTTGAAAAATCGGTTTTTAAAATATAGTATAACTTCTGACCTCTCAATTTTTTGAATACAGGATTTTTAAGACGTAAAAACTGAAAAATTTTAAACACCAAATTATATTGTATAATACTTTTATTAAATCGCTATTTTTGTTTGTAAATAATTGTTTTTTATAATAAATTTGATTTTTTTACAAAACAATAATAGAACTTTACAATATTTAATTTGACATCTTGTTAAATTTATGTTTTATACAAGTAATACAATTGCTTGCAGACTTGAAAGTAATTCCAAAATATTGGGAGAGCAAAACTATATTTACAATACTGTAAAATGCTCACACTTTTCAAAGGAAAAAGTCATATAAAAATGTTTACCTTACTTTAAAAACATTGTTTTCTAAAACGTCAATCATGCATTACTGGAAATTTATAAACGTCTTATATAAAAAATCGCATGTACTTTTGTTGCGCTACTATACATTCACATGAGAATCAAAACTCGACTATATCTGTAATATCGACATATATCATTCGTGTAAAAAATCATTCGAGTATCACTTGTAAAAGTTACTCATACAAATATTCATGCACATTTGCCTTATATAAGTAACTGTTTAGGCCATTGGAAACTCGTGTAAATTACATTTCCACGCTATAGCTATGCTTATTCTCTAATTAGAGCGATAAACACTTCAATATCGGAAATTGCTTTGAAAATTTAAAAAAACCTACATATACAAAGTTTGGTTAATTTATAAAAAAAAGTAACCAAGACTTTTGGTTTGAACAATTTATGTTTTTTACATTCATGCGACCCTGTTATCCTTGAATTTTGTATTGATTTGACATTTTTCCTATTTTATTTTAACAAAGCTATTACCTATTAGCTCTGTTTATCAAGCCTACAAAAGAATCATACAAAATTAATCTTCCTCATTCACACTAGTCAACAAATTGATTAATATTGATTTTACCATCGTTGCTCTGTCAATGTACTAAATGACTTATTTTTATGACTTTAAGACAAGATCTATTCTATAAGGATTCACTTGCTTTCAGTCCATTGGCCTACCATAAGCCGTCATTGGGATTTCATGGAAACAAGTTTTCTTGATCGTGCTCTTGCCTCTGTTCTTACATTTGTATATTCGAACCACAGGACATTCGGTATAAGTGTGGTATCACGTATGAGCAAATATTCAGACAACTTCCTGTAATAAGTATAAAAACTTTAAAATAAAGTGCTATTAAATAGTTTTAAAATAGAATATAAATCAACAAATTTTATAATAAAAATATTTATTTATAATAATAATTATTTTTGAAAACTTGCTTTAAATTTGCTAATTTATTATTTAATTTTAAAATAGTGAATTTTATTATTTACCATGATACAATCACAGGAAAGAATGGTGTTAAAACTATATGCACAATAATGAACCAAACAATGCCTAGTATGATACCAACAACTGTTCCACACAGTACTTGAGAGTGAGAGTGATACTGTAGATAAATCCTACTGTAAGTTACTAATACAGCAGAAGCGATACATACTGCTATGATAAGTACTCGCCAAAACCTTTCAGAAACTGTACTATTGCTACTTTGATGTAATCTAAAAACAAATTTTACAAAAAGAAGCCATTACTATTAGAAAGAATAAAAGGTAAAAGAAAATTATTAAAACAAATATGAATGAAATTTTACCTAATTAATACAAATAGAGTCATATAAGCAGCAAAAAACCACATAAATTGTGCGTGAGTAGATGGCATACCATATTCGGAGTACAATACATCTCGCCGCATGGGCCTTGCTTCTTGAATAGTATGTTTCAGTAAAAAGTTTACAATTTCATTACCTGTGACACCTCCAAGGAATGCAATCTAAAGAATAAAACAAATTGGAATTTACAAATAATTCCTTACTTCACTAATATTGTAATGTGTGAAAAATCTTACTGTATGTAAATCTCTCCTAAAAATGATCAATGTTACAAAACCAGCCAGCACAGCAAAGGGCATAAGACTTATCATAGCCAATAGCATTCCAAAGACATCTCCTAGAAATCACAAGTAATAAATTATTAATAAAAAAATAATGTTAACGCTTAATATATTACTACAACAATAACAAATAATAAAATTTCCCTAAACAAACAATAAAATTTCGTACCATCTCACTCTACATTCTCAAATCTCCGAAAATCATCCTACTCCCCATCCCAGCATCCCCAGAAACTCCAAAATCCACTCAACAGCCATCGCCGTTATTATGTACACAAACGCACTAGGTTATGTAATCGCCCATCCGAATCCACCCCAACAAAAAAAAAAGCCTCCCACAACACTCGACCCCCGCAGCAGAAGAAAACGTGCTAGCCCCCACGAAAAAATCATTACCCCTCCGCCCTCTCTCCAACCCCACCATCACGTCCATCCTCCCCTCACCCAGCCTCGCCCACCCCTCGCCAAACCAACCCTCTCAAAAACCCACCCACGCACCCCTCCCCAAAAACACTCGGAAATCCAAAAAAGCCAAAAAAAAAAAAAAAACACAAAGAGCGCGCGGATTCCCGGGCGCAGCAGCCACGTCAGAGACAGACACAACTTCCCCCCTCCTGTCCTCCCTCCAATGGCGGCGTGGCGTCTACGTGAAAACACGTCCGTCCGTCGGATAGTACCTAAAACTGAAACTTTATTTTGTTCAGACTAACCTTTGGGATACTCGACGAGCGTGAGGGAGAGCGGCACCCAGAGTGCCTTGGCCACCTCGACGGGCACGTCGGCTGTTGCAGCAGCCATCGCGGCACCACCTCCGGCGCGCGCGCGGCTAAAACGCCGAGTCTGTCTGTGTCTCTGGTATGCCCCGTGTACATTGCCGAGGCCCGACGAGAGCCGACACTGCGCTGGGGTATATATATAGAGGTAGGATAGGCGAGACGGCGGCGCGCCGCACGCGCGCATGGCTTGGTTTTTTTTTTTTTTTGGGTTGTGTTAGTGGCGAGAGTGGGTATATGTGTGTGTAGGCGCTGGGTTTGTGGTGTGGATATAGTGCGCTGGATCAGCGGGTTTTGTAGCGCGCGCGGGTTGTGGAAGTGTGCAGAGTGGATGGTTTTTGATTGCGGGGTGAGATGGAGGGATGGTTTTGGTATGTGCGGGGGTTTAAGGGGGAGGAGGGATAGTTTGTTGCTGTTTTGGTTTTGAATAAATATTGTTTATGTTTTGGGTGGATTTAAAATTTTTCTCTGGTTAAATATTTATACGGTGGAAATTTAAATGGGCTGAGAATTGTTTCGATATATAATTGAATTTATATTGAAAGTATGAATAACAGGTTTTGTTTTATTAAAGTTTGTCACTGCGCAATCTGTTGAAAAAATTTAGTTAGCGCGCAAATTTTTGGACTTATGTGAACTAAATTAAATTTTTAAATTTAGGTTTCAGATACAAAGAAATTTGACGAATTTTGTGGTACTTACTGCAAAATTCAGTTTAATTTATCTAACAGAAGTTTTAGTTTAAAAACCCAGTAAAATCCGTATGGAATCCAGTAATTCGAATGAAAAATCTACATAGTTGCGGAATTCTGATAGGTTTCTTTTTAACAGAGATAACAAAATTTTTAATTACTTGGTGTAAGATAACAATTTATACATTAATCAATTTGAATAAAAAAATTAATTACGTCCAAAAATTGCTTAAATAATTTAAATAATTTAAACCCTACCATAAATCCTCTCATAAAACCAATTTGCATAATACATAATTAAAAACGCCTCGCTAAAACACATCAACGTTACAATAATTTAAATAAGCCCTATCCCAATCATAAGTCCTCTTATCATAAAACTAATTTGCATAATATATACATAAAAACAACGTCTCGTTAAAACCCATAAATAATTCAAAAATTCGCTCTAGTGTCACTCCAAAAAATCTTAGCTCTCTGCAGACTCCTAAAGTAACGTCAAAGAAAAAAAATACACGCTCTCTTGTGTATGTGTTATCGTTGCATAATGGATAAAGAGCCCAATTTCAATTGCTGACGATCCGTCGCTCACAAAGCGGGACAAATAAGAGCAAAAAGAAAATACCCTTTCGTTCCTCTCTCTCGCGTTTACATACATCAATGTATCGTTCTATGCGTGCGATATATACACATACAAGAAATTGCGAGACTTGCAGCGAAATTTCCACACACACACACAGAGAGAGCAGCTGCGCGCTTGAAAGTAGACACCCTTTGAGATAGTGCCCTGAGGCTGTATATGCGCGATAGATGAACGCGCGCATATACACACAGACACAGTCGCGGTGCGTATAATAAATACAGGGCTGGTTTTAAAAGAACGCAGGCACGAGAGTAAGTATATATAGGTGCATTCTCTGTGCTTCCCAGGTCCAACGAACGCGCTAGATGTTGGCTCTTTATCGCGTTTTTTTTCTGCGCCCTCTGAAAAAATTCCATGGCAACAAGCTGCGGCTGAGGTGTAGTCGCTTTTTTGCTTATGGGTGATGTTGCGGATTTTGTGGGGCTATAATTATATATAATTTTTATTTGATTATAACGATGATGCGGTTATATTGATTTTATAATTTGGAATTATTGAAAGAAAGATGAGAATTTTAAAATAAATTGTGGAGATATCGTCGACTGAGAGGAAAAAGATTCGAATTCGTTTTAGAGCTAATAATAAAGTAATAAGTCTGATTCGCGTTAAGAAAAGTCAGAGGTCAGTTAAGCGCTTAGAAAAGTTACTACTCGATTGATAGATAGATAGATCGTTTTATTGCACTGCACCTCAGTACAAACATAAATACATCAAATACTTTTCATATCACATAGTTTAGTTTTATCTCAGTATATTTTCATTATTTTGGAGTAATTTGTCTATCAGTCAAGTATATATAATAACATACGTTCAGAAAAATAAAATCTATTAATGTACATATCAAGTACATCGAGCGCTTAAAAATGAAATAGGCTGTTACGCGACTTTTATATTGAGGCAAGTAGATAGTAAAAACGCTTAATAATTATTTAGATGCACAGTAATTATAAGACGCGACGATAGCCGTATATCGGTCGACAAACGAACAACACAGTTTTATTAAAACTTGACGACATAATTATAATATCGGTACCAACTATATCTGCAAATCTAGTTTTTCTTAAAGAATTCGAAGCTAATGTCAGCTGTTAAAAAGGAATGTTTCCACAAGTGTTCGGTCAGTTGACAACATTAATATGTGCATGTAGCGTACAGAAGCGTTGGAAGTAGGCACAATAGGTCATTATAAAACGCTATGCAGCTGGCAATTGCTTGACGGAAAAATAGAAGAGGTTCCGGCTGTAAAAAAGAACTTATTTTCAACGCATCGAAAGGGTTAAAAGTTACTTTGGAGAATACTCGGTTCAACCACAAATGAAAACGCACAAAGTCGTTTTTGTTGAATAATTCTGCTCATTTGCGAGGAACACGGAGCTCTAGATGAAAGGAGAAGAATCACTCGGGCAAGACGGCTCTTGCACCGGAACTCATCCAATAATCCAAGATAATAACCAACAGAACTTTGACTTCAGTACTTTTCCCCTCTTGGTTAAATCTATACAGAGACTTGGAGGTCCTAAATTACCGCATCCGACAAGAACTGCCTTTCTGCGCATTTCAGCACGTATATGTATGTGCCGGCGTTCTAAACGCTTCGATCATCGATTACATTATGACGTACAATGGCAAAGACCGTTTCGCTGGTGAAAGCTCTCCGATGAACTTGATACCGGCAGACTTCGTAATACCAGCGCCTATATAAGTTAATATGCTGCAAGTCAATCACAAATAGTATGACACCGGAAGGCATCATTGTCAGGATGAATTTTTCAGATCCTGCGATATCAACAAAACACGCTGAAGCAACTTAAGGAGTGCCAGAAATACCAGCCAGAACATTTGGAGTACTTGACGCTGCCAACCACAATGCATATATGAATGCTACATGTCGCCGCACGTTAACTTCCCAATTATCAGGCAATTTTAGATCAGAACCTGGCAGGTGAGTATTATTCGATCCTCTGCCTGTTAATATGATTCCTATCGGTGCAGTACCAATCCAAAACCCTCTCGGTTACCATGAAGATGTAGAGAGGCTAGATGAGGAAGGAGAAAATGCCTTTCGAGACATCAATAATTTTCCCAATGCTGATGACATGTTATCCAGACTCCGCTGGTCACCAGAGCCGATTTTCGGACACAATGAGAATACTTCAAAACCGGTACAGGATGCACGTAGGCAAGATAACTCTATAGTAGGCTATATTTCCCCGATCTTAGGATGGGTGTGCGCGGCGACGGAGAATGATATAAGTATGCCTTTGAACACCAGGCTGTCTACCATCCATGTAAAAATACGCAGCAGTGCAGAGCTAGGAGCCGTAGTGGCGGACATGACACGCTTGACAAAATCTGCTTCGCTCATATGGATTCTAGGAATATTTTGAAGATCTAGAGAAAAAATTTGCTCATCGATCCAGTAA
>UELX01003561.1:0-22697 GCA_900480035.1 Eupelmus urozonus
GTGTTAGTATTGTTTCAATATTGTAGTAATATTGTTGCAATATTGAAAGAATATTAACACAATATTGTTACAATATTGAAAGGATATTAATACAATATTTTAAAAATGTTGCTATAATATTACTATAATATTAACACAATATTTATACCATATTAATTCAGTATTTTGTATAATACCTGTGAAATATTGCCAAAACATTAGTGTCGTTTTGCTACAATAATACGTTGCAATATCTTACCAGTATTTTAACATTATTATTTTAGATTTGTATGAATTCTTCTGTATAATATTGTTACAGTTATGTTGCTGTAATATCTATAAAATATTGCTGAAACAAATAATTGATGCAATAATGGTACAATATTGATTTAGAACTTACATTTACGCCTAAAAGTTACTTAAAGGATTAAAACCTACATTTTAAACTTTTATAAAGTTTAAAATGAAAGTATTAAACATTTTACTTCCAGTTTGGCACTTTTTAGTTTATTGTGTAAATATAAGCCTCGGGCTACCTTCCTTCCGTCTAACCAAAGCAAACGGACCCCAACATTAATAAAACCATAAACACCCACAAAACGTCCATCCTTGAATTAATCCAGAATTATCATGTCAGGAAGTTCTTTCGTATCCAGGACCTCCGCACAGCCTTTCACCAACTCCCAGCCTCAGAAGCCTCGAAATAAAAAAAAAGAAGAGCCATCGGATAAAAGCGCGCTCGGCCGAATATACATTCGAGCGTTACGGCGCCCTACAGCTTGCCTCCTCCTCAGCGGAATATATTTTTTGCACGTCACTCACTCTTCAGCACGTGGCGCGTGCGCTCGCTCACAGATCGATCGGAAAACGGCCGTGGGTGGGGAGATATACGCCGCTTGCGTATATCCCTCCGAGAGATGCATAAATAAGTGGCCCGCCAGCCCTTTAAAGCTCGCGGCTCGAAAAAAGGAATGGCGCGTGTATGTATAGAAGCGGCTGGAATCGATTTTGGATTTTCCGGAGGAAAATTTTCCGTTCTCTCAAAACAATGGCGCGCACGAGAACTGTGTTACGAAGTGGGCATTACGGCTGGTGTAATTAGGATTAGTAAAGTTATGTCGAGCCGGAAATCGACTTTGTGTGTAGTTATGAGTATGTGGCCAAGGTGCATTATATGGCTGGTAAATTGTAGGTACGGATGGTAGCCGGTGCTTTGTTTCCGTTTGGAAGAGAGGACATTTATTTTGTTGTTCATCGAGTGAAAGAGCAAAGTGGATTTAACTAGAGTCGTGAAGAGGCGGTTGGTAGGCTTGAATACGTAGATGTGGGTATTTAAATCTGCAAGTAGGCGCTTATTTGAATTTAAGGCTATATATATATACTAAAGTATTTATATTATAATCAGACAGTTGCTTTTACGAGTCAAACCCGTTAAAGTATTTATAAGTTACTGGTATAATATGGTTATTAAAGACTTGAAATATTTTATCTGGCAAGAGGAGTATGGCTAATGTAAGAATAAATTGCAATTTCGGGATACGTTTTTGACCACTGTAGAAAGATAATATGAGACTCAAGATTTGAATATTTCATTGATATAATAGAAATATAAAATAGATCTTTTACTGTATAGAACAGTGCGAATGAAAACTTACTTTTTAAAATACTAAATAATCGCTGCAATCATTTCAATTTTTATTAAGAGTTTCACCCACAGAAAAGAAAAAAATTACGCTTAATAAAGAAAAAATCAGATTATTACTTATTGCAAATTTGAAGACATTTTTAAATAAATCTTGCAATGATAGGTCTTATTTCTTGTCAAAATCTTTTTTGTTTATTCATAATATTTTAAACTTAAAAAAAAAAAAAAAAGTTTTGGTTCTTTTAAAGTGAATGTAGTACATTAGCTAACGTCACAATGACGCTGGAGTTTTACTCTAGCAAGTCTTTATACAGCTCAAAATGTAAAATATTGTCACATAAAGTGTGCAGTAAAAATAAAATATTTCAAACAAAATTTTTAATTTTTACAGAAGATTAAATATATTTAATCAAAATTTGAATTTTTTTCGCAAGAAAATTTTTCATTTAAGAAAACTAGGTATGTGGTAGCAGATAAACAAAACTCTCGATTTCAATTAGTTTTGATGCACGTACGAAAGAATGAGAGTTTCGTCGCCAAAATAAGAATTTTCTGATTGCTTATTGGTGATGATTTACCTTATTGGTGTGAATAAAGAATGCACCGTAGTATACAAATGTTAAACTATTTGGTGACATTTATTGTTATCATGAAAGTTAAAAAAGGTAAATTCTTTAAATTTTTGTAAAAATGCAATAATATAAAAAAATATATGATCTAGGTATTTTCCTTGATATTGAGCATATCCTGTGAATGAAAACATTTGTTTTTTAAATAACTAATAAAGGTAAGTGTACATTAAGCAAAATTATGACGTAGATAATTAATTAAGTTTCAACATTGTATTGTGTTTTTAAACTGCTGAAATAATCAAAGAAAATTGCATTTATTTACATTTAGAGAGCATGTTTGCTTTTCTTTTTCAATTGAAACATTTGAATTTTATTTATGTAGAATTATATAATAAAATACTTATTTAAAAAAAAAATCAACTTATCAAATTTCATTAACTTGTAAAATAAACCTCTTATTTTTCATAAAATTTTTATATTATATTGCAAAGCTCAAAATGAATTTCACAGCGCTATCTGTAGAGTGGAAGGTTGAACTATCCTTGGAGATGTTCCACTTGAGGTAAAAGAATTTTCCGAAAAGGTAACTACATTATCGACACGAAATTTTTTCCGAAATAGCAAAAAAATTTATTTTTATTTCAGGTACACTGAATTAAACATTACACTATCACATTTTTCTAAAACAATTTTCGAAACTCTTGTGTCAACATTTAAAAAATTCAACGATCATTAGAAGAGCGTTCGAATTAGCAGAAGACGCGATTCCCCGAAAAAGCCCGTAAAGTTAAAATAATTGCCGGATGATTAATAATCGAGAGCAGGTGAAATTGGCTTTGCGGATTTGACGTGAGAACGACAAGAACAAGACGAGCGCGCGGGCGCGATATAAAATTCTTGGAAATTTAATTAAATGGGCTCGCTCGTGAGGGACGCGTTCTAGGAGAGAAAGATAGGGGGCAAGAAAAGCATGGCATTATTAATATAATTCTAGCCACCGAGCTCTTCCATATTTTCATTTCTGTCCTTGCTCTGAATTTTTCACTCCGCGCGCTCTATATGCTATAGCTGCTTTTTCCGGCTTTCTTCTCATTCTTCTTCTCGAGGATATGCACGTATACCCGTTTCACCTCTTTTAAGTGACACATTTTTGCGATTATGTAATGGAATAATACTTAAGGTTCTACATTTGCAAAATTTTAAATTATTAAAATTTTTTCATTTTAAATCTAATATTGTAATTTCTGATCTTTTTCACCACCTACGATGAATTTATCAACTTTAATTTTTTTCAAAAGTTTGTTTATATTCATATAAATATCAAATCCCAAAAAAGCAGTATTAAAAAAATTTAATGAAATTTCAAGACAGCCGTCCGTCAAAGCCCCGATAAAATATTCAAGCGTCTTTTTTACCGTAACATTCAATAAATCAAGCGCGCGCGCGCGCACACATCCCTAGATCCCAGGTAGTTCAATACACACGCATTTGTATCTACAAATAGCCATAAGAAGCGGCTCGCTCGCGTCGAAGGAGTCAAAGGCGAACGCGTCAAAATTGAAAAATCGCCTTACGTCAAGCTCGCCGGCTTCTTTTCGGCGCGCGCACATCCGGCCGCCGCTCGCATTTAATATAGGGGGGGCCTCTAAAACAAATGGTTATGTTTTTATAAAGACAATAACGCTCGTCTATCTATCACACGTCCGCGCAATATCGCCGCTCGGTGCCCATCGGATGTAATATTGAAATTTTATTTTTTTTCTTGCTCGGCTCCTCCTCTCTTTCGTAATACGAAAGTTATTTATGAAAACGTATACGGCGAGGGGCAATATGGGGTGACGGAGAGCGAGAGACGTTTGGATCTGATGGTGAGGAGATGGGATGGGTGGGAAGGATCGAGTGCACGTCAAAATCCGGCTGTATCGTTTATGCAATGCGAGATGCAATATAGCTTTTGCGTTGGATTGCGGGATTTTCAGGAGAGATGGGGATCGGGAATTTGACGGTTTTTTCGAATTGGACGTTCGATTTGGTTTGAACGGATGATGTGACTGTTTTGTCAAATTTTTATTATTATTGTAAAAAATAAAAACAATAATAACTTTTTAACAAAGGGATGAAAAGAAAAAGTGCATGAAAATTTTTAATATGGATTTTCGGAGGAATATCGGATAAATAAAAATAATGCGATTAAATCCCGAGCAATCCAACAATTTATAGTCTAACCTCGCACTTTAACGCTCCTCCAGCACAAAAGCCCAAATCGAATCTCATAATCCGGTCGACTCATTCCCAACCTCAGCCGCGCATCTCTAAAAATCATCTGGATTTTCGTCAGATCCCCGTGAGCGCGCCGGTAACAGCAGCCTCGCATACGCGCACTACACTTCCCCGGTATACTGCGCGCGCGGAGCGCAACGAAGCGACAGCTGTTCTCCGCTCGGGCGCAGTATTCGATTGTCTCGCTGCTTGATGATTGATGATAGTTTGGGGTAGCTGCTGCTGCTGCTGGCTCTCTGACTTGACTTCTGCGTCCCCTCCTTTTTCCCTCCTTCCTCCTTCCTGCTTCCGACAATTTCGTCGATTTTCTAGGGTAGGAGAGAGAGAGAAAGAGGGATGCAACGGCAAAAATAGGAGAGTAACGAGAGAAAGCCTTTTTACCGGTAAGAGTTTTCTTGAGGAAAGTTGAATTTTTCGCGAGAGGACGGCGAAATTGCCCCGCGGAACGCTCGGGAATGATCTAGGACGAATTTTTAGCTTGCCGGGAATGTCGACGTGTATAAGCTACAGATGTTTTTGTTGGTTTTGAGGTCGGATTACTTTTGCGACATTTGGAACAGAGTTTTTCAGTTAACTTCATTAATTCTGAGTACATTGTTTATAAAATAAGATCTATAATGTTTTCAATTATCAACTTAAATTCTAAAGTTTTTTACAAACCCATATTATATGACTACAAAACAATGCATAAACAAAAAACCGTGCAAATCATACCACTTAAAATAGAACTCTCCTCTCCACCACCACAGAAGATAATACCAGTACCCACCTTGCCGCTCGGCATCCCGCGCATTCACCTACATCTCTCCGCGCTTCCGGCTCGCAGGGCGTGCGGCTATCTCCAGTCGTTTTCCTCACGGCGCGATAACATTGTGCCACTCTAGCTAAGGGACATGCATACATGTCCGCTCGCGCGATATCTCAGAGCTCTCCTCTTTCTTCGCGGCGAATATATTTTTGCCGAGTGGCCTTTTAGCTGCTCTCCTCGTTAGAGAGATTACGTATATTAAAACGTCTCGCGACTCTGAGGCAAGTGGAAATTTGAGGTAAGAAGGGGGAGGGGAGGGGGCGTTTATGGCGCGGTATTAACGGAGACGTAAAAGCAGTGAGTATTATTGCCGAGTTTGTTTAATACCGGCGTCTTTTCATGGGCTGAGATGTATGTGGGAGCGGTAATCTGAGGGTTGGGAATCGTTTCTTTGTCGTCACGTTTTCCAAGATGTTTTGTTGTTTTAAAGGTTTGTTTTTATTACAAATAGCGATTCATATTAAAATACTATGCTAATGTTGGTGTATTTCTGTAAAAAATACTTGAACAATTTTAATTAAAGTTTGTTGTGGGTCCCAAAAATAAATCAATTTGTGGCAATATTCATCACACCTGTTACTTTATTATTTTTCTTTTAAATGCAAGTAGAAACTGAATAAACGTGAGTATTCTATTAAAAATCGTCTGCAGACCAGTAACCACCGCAAAAAAACCTCTGAATAACCTTTAAAACAACTAAACAACCTACCGATCACCAGCAACCAAAAACTCGCACCACAAACCTCGCTCCACTCACCTCCTCTCCATCCTCGCCTCACCCATTCTCCCAACCCGTCCTTATCAATGCGGCACTCTCCTCTCTCCTCTCCATCATCTCACACGACACCAGCACACCTTCCCCGAAAAATCTCGCGATCCGCGAGCTCGTCCCGATCCGACTAACTGGATCCTCGGCAGACTCGCTCTTTGCAATCGACTCCCGCGGGGCCGGAGAGCCTGAATGGGAGAGCGAACCCGCCCTATACCTGGAGCGAGAGAGAGAGAAAGAGAGAGCCGGCCTCATAAATCATTTCCCCGCGTGCAGCATCCCCTCGCCTCCTTTCTCAAAGCCGAGCCTCGAGCAGGGCATAGTAGAGCCCGGTCCGCCGAGCGGCCAACATCCTCGCAGCGTCCACCTGGTGCAGAGTCCCCCTCTTGCTGCCCCCGGACTCGCGGGGAAGTTTATGGCCGAGGACAGATGGAGCGGAGAGCTGGACGCTATTGGGGTGGCTCTGTCAGTGCTGCGCCGGACGCGAAGATAATCGCTCTCTGCTTTTTGCTTCTGGTGTGTACTTGGATTTTTCAAAAGTTTTTATTTTCCTTTCTGCCGGTTTTTTATCGCTGGGTGAAAGAGTGCCACTTGTTGATTACCAGTGAGTTTTAATCGAGAGCCGCTCGAGAGCCGCCGTAAAGCAAGAATGAAAAATTCAAAAAGCCTCGTAGAACCGCCGCTCGATAAAAAGCCTTGGAAACGATAACGGCCCGGCGCTCGCGGTCTAATAAAACGCCGGTCAGTAATCAATGCTATCTCGATTGCGAGGCACGTAGCTACACCGGCGTTACTCTCGGCTGCATACACCACGCGGCCCGATAAATCGTTCGCTAAGCGAGCGCACGGGAAATAAGCGCGCGATGTTTATCGCTCCAAGTCCGCTGGAAAATCGAAGCTCGCTTCGGCAAAACGCGAAACTAATGGGCGAGCTGCGCGGGTCTATCGGTGTGTGTTTATATGTGGAGTGGAGAAAAGGGGAGAGCGACGAGGACGATAAATTTCGGGCGCGCGGTTCGCACAGATTCAAAATGATCCCCCTTTATTGCCGGGAAGAGGCGGCGGCCGTTAGTTGCGGCTCGGCTCGCTCGCTGCGAGGTCGCAAGGGTTCGGTTTTTTCAAGAGTGTTTGTTGATTGTTTTGTTCTTGACGGTAGAGTTGTGTCGGTTGTGTTTTGGGTTTTGATATTTAATTTTTAATCTGAAATTTTGGTGATTGTATTTTTTTTTATAAAAAAAAAAATTGAATAGGAAAAAGTTTTATTAGTCACTGTTTAATTATAAAATATCAGAATCGTAATTTTTAAACATAATAATAATAATCAAACAAAAAAGTTAACGAAAATGAACTAAAAATTGATAAAAATAACAAGTGCATCTTTTCGCTAGTGAGTCACTTTCTTTTAATTTTTTTTGACATTTGACATTTTTTTAAAAGTGTCGTAAGATTGCGATAGTATGTAAATGGTATATAAATACAATGTTTATGCTTACCGTGTACATGGTGCCATCTGTTAGAATTTCTCAGGATCTCTGTGGTATGACGATAAAACTGAAGGTGGCGCCATGCGAACCAACTTCCATTTGTGTTTGGTATATTTGTAAAAGTGTAACAATTCGCTGTTAATATTCTGAATAATAAATCTTCTTAATTAATAATATTATAGTAAAATAAATATTAATAAAAAATTAATTCAAAAATATTAATTTTTCAGTAAATGTTATATATTTTTGTTTATTTTCAAAGTGTATAAATAATATTAATACATAATTAAGAATAATACTTATTATGTTTTTATCTTTTTCATTATTTTTAAATAGACATATCAAAAATGAAAGCATTAAAATGGAATTCTACCCTCGCAACCTCCTTGATCTTATAAATCCGCGCATACATATCGGCACGTTTACCGCTGAAAATATACGACATAATATAACTCAACGCGAAATACCAATTTCTACCGACACTTTGAGCGCTTCTATACTGTGTCAAATTTTTATTCATCGAGAATAAATTCAAATAATGATAAAAATATATCTCAACTCAAAGATACGCGATACTTATTTTTTTTTTATTTTTATCGTTATACAAAAGTCGAATTAACAAAACCCAAAAATTATCGATCTGAAATAAATTCCATTCTCACAAAATTCCTATCTCCCACCCACCCACCTATCCACCTTCACGACCGAATCCACCATCAGCCAGCCTCCCCAAGAAGCGTCAAACCTCCCGTCAGCCCTCCTACCAACCTCACCTAATAATCCCATCAATACCCTCAGTAGCCATCGCGATCTAGCTACATCCTCGCTCAAAAGCAAACACATCCGCACATCCATACACAAACCCACTCTCTCGTTGCAGCCATTTTGTATAGATTGCAACGCACGCGCGTATTGATCGGCCGAGGGGGGAGGGGGAGGCAAACCGACGAGTACGAGTCGACGTCGCAGAGAGTATCAGAATGACAGGCCTGCCAGGCAGATGGAATCGCTACTCGTTCTCACCCTTCGGCAAAAGCACCCTCTCTCTGCTTCATTCCCCGCGTTTCATCGCCCCACTCTCTCGCTCTCTTCCTTCCCCTCCCCCCGCCGAAAGCACCGATATATATATACACCAGCATCCAGCCGTCTTGAATTCGCCAGCCCCATCAGAGTTTGTAGCCCCCCCACCTTTTATCCATATTCCGCGACGGTGAGCTTTCGGTGCCGCCTCTGTGGGGCTGCGTCTTTGTCTCGGGGCAATGTGTTCTTTTTAATTAAAAACCAGCAGCCGGTTGCAGAGCGGGCTTCTTTTTCTTCTTTTGGTTTTGCCTGCAGACGACGACGTCATCGGGAGACCGCGAGCGTATCAGTTTTCTTACGCTTGGATGCCTGGATGTATGTGGGGGATGAGAGGGGATATTTTCAAGAGAGGATGGAAATGTCGGCTGCGCCTTTTGAGAGAGCGAATTTAGAGGGGGCTTCTTATGAAAAATTTAATAAAATTTTTCGCCGCTCGAATATTTGATAAGGACGGAATTCCGCTCCTTTTCGAAGGATATTTGTTTTGATTTCGTCAAAATATCTCGAGCTTTTCATATTTTTATATCCACTAGCATCTTTTTTGGTATAAACTCCAACCGAATTTCGCTTGAATCCAGTCATATTCCATATCGAAAAATCCAGGCACTCAGCTCTAATTAAAAGACCGCTATCCAAAACCCAAAAAGCGAACATTCCCTTATCGAGCTTTCCCAGCCTAGAAAGCAGCCTCGCACGTGCCCCCACGTACAGACACTCGAAAATTTTCACTTCTCCCTCCCCGCTTGGCAACCGGGCCTCGAACGCACACACAGCTATCCGGGCGCCCGGGCTATTAGCAGCGGGCGCACGTCGCGCTGTCCATAGTCGGCTGTGCCAGGAGAGAGGAGGTAGAGGGACGATCGCGGAACGACGACTTCCTGTTGCGCGCAGCTACCTAGCGGCCTGGAAATTTTGCGTACGTGTGCGCTCTGCTGGCCGCGTCCTGACCGCATTCTTCGCGCTTCGATTGCCCGTGTTTACGGTTAGCCGTTCGATTTGAATGTAGTATGGGTTTTGCGGATCGTAAAGGTTAGATAGGGATCGGTTTTATTTTTCGGAAAGTTTAGGTTGAGGGGTGAATTTGTTGTCGATCCTTTTTGATATATCGTAGAATTGCTTTATTATTGACGGTGCTTCGTAAAAATTAAAATATATTTAGGAACGCCAAGTAGTACACATGAATTCAGGCGCACAGTAGTAAATTAATTTGACGACGCATAACGTACACTCCATCACAACGCTCATAAATTCATAAACCACTCGGGCGCGCGCAGCCAAATAAGGCGACACACGCCAACAGTACTCTCACGTCTCCTATATATACGTAAGACCAGCCGCGACAAATCACGCTCTCTCCCTCTCCGAGAATTATAGAAACAAGCATTTTCCATCCGGCCCGAGCGCGCCTTTTCTTCGCCGGTTTCGGGAGAAAAATGCCCTCTCATTCCCTCCCACGAGCTCGCAGAAAGAGAGTTCGGTTCTTACAGACGCTGACCGTTTCGCGACGAAAAGGGATAAAAAGCCCGAGGAGAGAGAGCCGAGGGACGGAAAAAAGTTGAAAGCGCCCATCGCCGTGTGTACAGGCTGCGGGCTCGGTATAAGAGAGGGAGAAAAAGGTAGACGGTCGCGCGAGGTTAGAGACAGCAAGACGAGGGGCGAAGGAGCCTGCCCCCTCTGGCTTCGCGAAAATTCCCCGCGGGAGCTACGTCAACGTCCGGGAAATGTTCTCTCCTCTCTCGGCCACTTTCCTTTTTTGCGCCCTAGCGCGCCCCGCTTCTGTCCTTCTGGCTGAAGCTTCTGTGCCGGCTTGTCCCCGCGAGCGACTGTCTCTGTTGGCTGGCTCTCTCTGGCACTTTAAGCGACACTTGTTTGAACTTTGGGTGTTCGAGTGTATTGAAAGGAGTGCTGGGTTTGAAGAGTATGTTTGAATATTTTTTCGTAAATATCACTTTTGTGATGGCATACAAAGTTTTTTGTTCGTTTTTTAGATGATGGAAAGAAATTTTATTATGAAAAGAATCTTTTTTACAATCTTACCATAAAAAAGCTTATTTTAAAACAATATTCAACAGAACGAAAACCACCATCTCACATCCCAACACTTTCCACCTCCCAACATACACACCTCTTCCCATAATCCCAGTGTAATCCACGTTACCACCATCCTCAAAAGCACCTCCGCTCCCGAGAAAAAGAGATGAAATCCGGACTAGCACTATATATACCCCCGGCAAAGCAGACGAGGACGCTTACGTCGATTCTCCCAGCGCTGAGCGAAGGCTGCACTTGCGGCGCTCGCGCGTCTGCGAGCCGTCACTCGCAATCTCCGCTCTCTCTCCTCGCGCGCGAATCCGGCTCTCCTTTTCTTCTCCGGCTCGCGCGCCGCGTGATTTATGGCTGCATTAATGCGCGCCCCCCGACGATTGCGGAGCTAGGAGTGTATACGCGGCTTTAGCCGGCTGTGGATTTAGCGGAGCTTGTCAGAAAGTGCGACAATTATTATTGTCACGGCTCGTTCCGCCACTGTACGTGTTATACTCGAGACTTTCAATTTGAGATTGCGCTCTGCTGGGTTAAAAATTTGGTGATTTTTGATTTGACTAGAGAGTGTGAAGGGTGGTAAAGTTTATTTTTCTGCTTTCAATGTATGCGATTGCAGAGCCTAGACGTTTTAAAAAAATTCAATTAATTCTGGGCGGTATCATTTCATCAGCAAAAACTAAACATCACCCAATTATTACTGATCAATACCACACACGCGTCTCTAACAACAAAACAAGCCATCAACGTCAAAGCTAAACATTCAGCAACAAACACACCACAGCGTAAAATATCAAGCTGCATATTAATCGCAGCAGCTCCCACCCCGCCAGCCCACACGTCGCGCGCAGTTCGAATTAGCCAGCGATGAATATGCACTATCTCTCGCGGCCGATAAGTAGATAATAATCAACGCGTTGTATTATGCTAACGAAGTGCGCGCAAACATTAATTCACGCGCTAATGCCGCGCGCTCCAAAAATAATTTATCCGTCCCTCCAAGCGAAATCCATCCGCGCTAATAATTATCTCGTCCAGCTCAACGTTTGAATATTCCCGCCTAGTTCTTTTCTCGCGCGCTGACGTACATAAGAGCGCGCCGGAGCTTTTAACGAATAATGAGACTGAGAGCTTCTTCGCTGAATAAGTGATGAAGCCGCGAGCGAGGCGAGCCCGGAGGTGTATCTTTTTAGGAGAGGCTCTTCCAGAGAGAAAAAGCGACGTAAATGGGGGTACCTAGAGACGGGATAGGGCTAAGCTCGGCTTGGCTTTTAAATATATTATGACAAACGCTGGGAGGACGACGCTGCGGCGAGCTTCGGCAGGGAAATCGTTGGACTAGGTGTTTAACTATTTAGGCTTCGGGGTTGATTGGGTTAAAAAAGTATTTATTGATATGTTTTTAAAGTTCGTTTTCAGTTTGATTGATTTTGGAAGTTTAAACATATTGCATTTGTTATATAACAAATAGAGGAATTCCTCCATTCGAATGGAAGATTTCACTTTTACTTTTATTTTCAAATCAGATGAAAGTTCGCCTAGCCCATTCCATTTAACAGTCGCGAGGAAGCGCCTGCAGCTCCCTCTAGCGAAGATAAAAGAAAACAGCACCATTTTCATTAACATTGAATTAATATTCATTACCGCGCAGCCGTGAGAGCGCAGCTTTGCGGTCTAGCGATTGAAGTCTAGCATTCGAACCCTACCACCCTTCCAGCGACTTCCTTAAAATCCACACTACGAAGAAGAAAAGAGAAAGAGAAAGAGAAAAAAAGGCGAAAAGAAGAAAGAGGCAGTCCATTCGGGATTTTATTAGCGCGCCGTTAGCATAATCGCGGGGAGGCGAGCTTTGTCGCGAGTCGCACGATTCAATTTAGCCGGGCGGACGCTTAGGACAAGCGTCGGGTAGGACCTAAATTCCGCGGCGGCGAGGGCGGAATCGCAATCCCTTGTTGGAAAATCTACTCCGCCTCCGGCGCGCGGCCGATGCTCATCTCAATAACATTAGCCTAGCTCGTTGGAGCTTTTATTACCTGGCTGCTATATAGACTCTCGTGTATTACGCCGCCGGCTTTCGCCGGGAGGTTGTCCGTGGATAATTAAATTATTTTAGCTTCGTTTAATTATCTTTGCGGTGCTGGGAGAAAAGTTGACGTGAGCAATCGGATGGAGATGATGAAGAGGGGGGTGTGATTGTCGGAAAGGGTGGGATTCTGTTGTTTTCTTTTTAAGGATTTGCAGATTGTTTCGGATCTCTTAAAGTTAGAAATAATAAAATAGAGCGAATGTAGATTAGCCGACTGTCTAATTTCAATGAAAGTAAACCTGGATTTGATAAAAAAAAAAAAATTCATCGAAAAGAAAACAAAGCAATTTTGGTCGGACGTAAAACACAATTATTTACTTTATACTCGGTATGAAAAACATTTCATATTACGCATAAAAAAATTCATTTTACGACCGTATTTTAAGCACAACCTTGCAAATAAAAATCTTAAATCCGCAAACTTGACAGTTAAAACATCAGAAACACTTGATCCTCCACATCGCACAAGAGCCGACAAACAATCCAACATTACAATAAAAAAACCATTCTAATTCTTGCAGGCAAAAAAATTCCGCTCTCACTCAAACCAAACCAATCCAGCCGACCACAGCGAGCAGCCGTAAAGCGTCTCGGAAACATCGCGGCGCAGCGCACGAAGAAGGAGAAGAAGGAAATCGATCGGCGGATCGATCATTATGCCGATCACGATGCCCGGACGTTCCTTCCGTCCCGAAACACATTCCACATGCGATCTTGCCGCTCGCTCCTGGCGAGCACTCCGCAGTCGTGGCGCGCGTTTCTTTCCAGTCGCTCGGCTTGTGCAAGTGTGCAGCGCGTAAAAAAGGCGGACAGCCGGATTGCCCCGGTGCTGACTTTTCCGAACAAAGAGCAGAGCTCGTATTTTCCTCTCGGGGAGGAAATTCTTCAGGTAATGTCGTTTCTGATTTTTATTCCTGCTGCTTTTGTTGGCTTGGGCGAAGACGCTTTGCTGCGGGGTTTTGATGGCGAGAGTGAAAATAATCTTGGGTGTTGTAGTTGATGTTTGTTTTGTTGTTGATGGTTTCGCTTCTTTTTCGTTTGTTTTAAAAGTGTTAAATTAATAATAGAATAATAAAATAAGTGATGTGATATATATCGAAATACTTAGCATCACTCAAAGTAAGGCGATATGGAATTTGGAACTTGATTACAATATTTTTTTTTAAATCCCTGGTAAGAAATTGACCATATTCTGGGCAGAATTTCTGGTTAACAAATGTTAAAATGACATTTATCTAAAAATTCTGGAAATGTTTTGAACAGAATTTCTAGATAAGTGTCATTTTAACGTTTGTTGGCCAAAAATTCTGCTCAGAATCTGGTCAATTTTCTACCAGGGATTCTACTAATTTAAATGCACCAAATAAAAATTCACTTAATTATTTCAATTTACTTTTAATTATACATAACTTCACGCTTACAATCATCGCACATATTAACTTTCATTTATAATTTCAGATAAGCCACCGTAATAGCAGTAGAGCTCAATCAGTCATCATCAGCACCACACCACACATTCCATCACCACTCAACCTTCATTTTTCAAAAAAGAAAAAAATTCGACCTCACACCAACCCCCTATCCCATAACCAAATTCAATAACCCAGCCAGATCGCAAAAGACAGCCGCTAAAGCAGCCATTCGCCGGAATTCGTAATATTCATTTCGGCAGTTCATTCAATTATCATAAAGCATCGGCGCGGGCCCGAATGAAAATTCGCGCTTGACGGCGAGGCGCGCGCGTGCGGCTTCCGGCGTAATAATCAATAAATGCGGCTGCGCGAGCGAGCGCCGCGTTAACTATGTTATACCGAGCTCCGGTCATAAACGACGTCTGGGAACGCAGACACGCTTCGGCGGACTTTTGTTCGCGGGGCAGCTCCTCTTTAAATCGTAAAAAGCGCGTTTTCGAATGTGTGTAACAAGTCGCGGGAGAGGCTCGATTTTGAGTGCTAATATAACGGCGCTTGACTGCGCGCGAATTAATAGCGCCTCGGGCCGCTTTTAATGAAGCATTAAATTTATTGCTTACACGTTCTATTAATAGCTTTGGCTATTGAGGATTTTCGGGGGAGGGTTAATTCTTTTGGGTTGAGTTTTACGTGGATGCAAATGAGTTGTAATTAAGAAAATTATATTTAAAAATTAAAATTGAATGAACTTTTAATATACGTTTTTTTATATCATGATAACAAGAAGATTAAAACAAAAATCTGTTCGTTTGAAATACAAAAAATCAAAATACCTTCAAAACTTTTATTCAATCCGAATAAAGGGTAAAATTTGTTACAGTAGTGAATTTCCACTTAGTATGTACATACATTGTGCAACAGTACTGTGTTTGGCATTGATATTTTTTCAACAAGTAATTTTTTTTCTCTAACAAGAGAATTTTCACTCTAATAAAAATGGATAAAATTTAAATGTAGCAATTAATTTTCATTTAGATTTTTCTTTTTGATAAAAGAATTTAACGATAACTTCAATAAAATGCTCAAAAATTATAAATTTTTGTACAATGTATAATTGAAGTTTTTTTTATAATAAAAATTTAAATAAATTTAAAAAGCATAATTTCCAATTGATGATCTTAAAAATAATTCTTTTGAAAGCTTTTCTAAATTAATTTTTTTATCGCATTATCATATTTATGTATTTCAAAAACAGAAAAACGGTGAATAAATTTTCTGATATAATAATTTTATATATCTTCTATATTCTTTAATCCGTGTTTTTATAAATATACTGAATAGATACTACTTAATAAATTTCCTTGTGCTTTCTACTGGTTCGATTAAGGCATTCTGAACAAAGCTGTAGCCAATAGTTTGTCTCGCCGTCAAGCCTTTCGGAAATACCTAGCGAATATATAGTCCGCACTAGGTTAACACTATACAGGGCAAAAGGGAGTCAATTCTCTAATCTTAGAATTTACATTGGTCGGCTAACTGCAGCCGTACTATCTGATCCTCTTGCTTTAGTCGTATTTATGACCGTTGACTTTTTACCGGATAAAACTTTCATGATTTCACATGAGTTTTATGACCTTCCTATTTTATATCCTTGCTAATACTTTATTGAGTATTTTTCTTTATAATTAGGTTATGGATCAATGTTTCAAATAATTTCGTAATGAAAGTTTTAAAATAGTCAGGGATTTTTGAGTATGTACGTTTATAAATTTCGTTTCGAATACTTTGATTTTCGTTTACAAAGAAACGAGAACCTATAGTCATCATTTCTCATTACTAAACAAATTATACCCTTTGTGCACAACTATTTATTTAATTTTTCCAAATCAATTTTTTCAAATCCATTCGATTACGAATTTTCAGTCTCTCGCTCCAAATAACCCACGCACAGGTAGAGATTCAGCCATTTCTCGTCGCGGGAGCACGCGACCAAACATTTATTTGCACTTCGTATGCGAGCGCGTGAATCATGCGAGCGCCGCCGCGAAGATAACGTTCTATTTCGTTGCCGGCGAGGTAATAAAAATTCGGGATAACGGCTCATAAGCATCCCAAAAAAAGAAAATAGCCCTCTAACTTTCCGTTATCAACGCCGCTACTTTCCGCTCAGCCACTACCGAATTTAATAAAACTAAAAGGATAACGAAAGAAGCCAGTTAAAATCACGTTGTTAAACGAAGAGACCTAAAATCCATAAACAGACTAAGTGGCCGATGATCGGAGCGATCGAACAACTCGCCGCTGCCAATACAGCCGGCAATACTAAGTAAGACGTATCACCGCTTGGTGGCTGCTCGCGCGAAAGAGGGATGATGTTATGACGAGTCAAGTGGCGAGATTGCGCGCGATTTATCGCGAGGATATCCTGCGTCTCTCTCGTTCATCATTTTTACTCCTTATCCCCCCTGTATTACTTTCTTTTGTCGTCCTCTCTCTCTCACTTTCTACGCGAGGGAAGCTTATTTTTCCTCTCTCTGCCCGCGGCTTTCATACTCTCGCTCTTCTGGCATTTTTCTTCATTCCTTTGCGATTTCTTTTCTCGCTTTTTGACGGGATGAATCGCGCTGTCGTTATTGGTATGGATTGCTGGGTTCTGTTAATCTTCGATCAAGATTAAGAAGTGGGTCATGAAAATTTTGTACGGAGATGCCTCGTGTTTCATGTGGACGCTGGAAGTCATTTTTTGCTTGGAGAATCGCGATATGATTCAGCATTATATTAATAAATCCGAATCAGACAAATTTAGTTAGCATAAATTTTAACAGAAATTCAATTCCCAAGTAGCCTCTTTTACTATTAATGATAATTAGATTTAATTAAATTTCCTCTCGGAAGCTCGCTACCCCATGGAAACTCTCGCTCATCGATTCATCAAACGCCAGTATAAATCCAGCCGATAATCGCTCGCTCGAAATTACAAGCGTTATTACAGAGAGCGACGATCCCAGAAAACGCCGTTAACCGCATAAATAAACACTCCGGCAGAGTAAACGTCGGCACTCGCTCTAAAACCTATATCTACCGACGCGCGAAATATCTCCATCGCGCCTCTCTCTCCCTCGCCATCAAATAATTTCATTGTTATTATACTGGCTGCGCGCTCGGGCTGTCTGTCTGCGTATATATATCCATCGGGCCCGCGTCAAAGCAGAGCGCGCGCAGACGCGCGAATTGCGCTCTCCCTTTCAATTTTTTTTCTCCCCGCGGTCGATCGCTCCTCTCTCTCTCTAGCATCCACCCCCCAGCACGCGCAGCCTCCGCGCGCGCCTCTGTATATACGTATAGTATACACACAGGAGAGAACGCCAGACTCGGCCGATCAATAAGCCCGCCGGGGAGGCGGGGGTTGAGGAAGAGAGAGAGAGAGATTTCGTTATGCGAGGGAGGAGGAGGGGGGTGGTGGCTCGAATTTCTCTGGCCGATTTTCCCTTGTCGCGAGAGCTGTACACGGAGCAAAGTTTGCGCTTGAGGTGGCTGTGTAGGTATAGGGTCTGTGTGTATAAGGGCGAAAAGATGATGAGACGCTGGAGAGGGAGAGAGCACACCGGTGCTCTCGCGCGCTGCTATAGTCGAGTCGAGAGATGTGTGTAGTCGCGCGAGGGGTCGCGTTGGCGAAAGAGCGGACGGGATATCTCTCTCTCGCTCTGCGAGGATTTCGAGTTGGAGACGGAGTCGCACGAGACCGGCCGAGCCGAGGCGGGCTGCCAGGTATGGAGCTAGTAACGTGGGGTGCCCGAATCCGAAGATTGTTGCATATCTTTTTAGTATGGGGTATATTTTATTTAATTTTTGTTGTTTATTCTTGATCTACGCTGTTTTATAACGATTTTTTATCTTTTTTTATTTATTTTCATTTCCATTTATGATAATTTTAAAAATAATTGACAATTTTATTCTTAAAATTAATATTCTGAACGTTTACTGATGTGTCAGCAATCTAGATGTTGATGCAAGATTGTCAAAATTTTCATTAAATTAAAAGAATTTATAGAATTCAACTGACAATCGGTTTAAATAAATTTTTTGCATATATTTTACTTTTATTTATACATATAACTAAGCATTATAAATTATTGATATTTTGATTATAAAACATCAAATAAACTAATAATATTGTAAAATTTTAATCAATAAAATTTCTAACTTTAGAACTTATTGTCACGGTCGAATTTTTAATTTGATAAGGATTTAATAATTTTTAAATTGATATTAAATGTTTTTTTCATCTGGTTATTCATCTGGCTTTTTTTCGTCTGGTCAATAAATGTTAACTTGAAACTTATCTAAAAATTCTGGAAATGCTTTGAATAGAATTTCTAGATAAGTGTCATTTTAACATTTGTAGACCAGAAAATCTACCCAGAATATGGTCAATTTTCTACCAGGGTAGAGATTTAATAAAAATACCCTTAAATGAAGAATCTTTAAATTGGAGTTATTTTCTTCAAATTGCTTCGAGAAAAAATTTTGTTTAAATTCAAATGTTTATTGAAAATTTCAAAAAGTCTATTTGATTTATCTAAAATCTCTTTTCAAATAAAATCATAAATTTTATTTCTACTTAAAAAAAAGAAGATTCAGTTTGAATCAAATAAATTATTTTTCAGCTGTATATATATATTTATTCTACTATGATGATTAAGAAGAATCCCTTGTATAAGTTATATTATAACTTTTGGGCGCAACTTTTACCGATATGATTTTCTTGTTTCACGTACTCAACAAATCCACGGTTACAAAAGAAGACCATCCAATCGCGTAAACAATAAATACATATATAAAACAAAAAGCTAAAAATCCTCAAGTGAAAGCACTATAGCAGATTCAAGCTCAACAGTTGCCAAGCTCTCCAAAAACCCAAAAACCCACCCTTCACCTCCAGTACACGAGCTTACCCCTTACATCCCCACGTCACTAGCTACGCTCCTGCTCGGCGAAGGGGGGTGCCATCCCCCCACGTGGTCTGTGCGCTGGTCCAATCGTCGCAGAATCCGGCGGGCGGGCATCCCCTGCCTGATATGCTAGCGCGCAAACGTCGCACGCCGAGAGAGACGGAGAGACGCGCTCTCTCTCACCGCGCCCGCCCCGCGCTCACCACTTTTGCCAGAGCCGCGCCGCGCGCTCTCCGGCTCTCTATACACTCGCCAAGCAGCTCGCTCCTCTCTCGCGCCGTCCGCATCGGGGATGGGCGTCCTTTTTGCGCGCCTCTCGACGACGAGGAAACTTGACGCGCAAAGAGCTTGATGGAAACTGACTGCCGACAGCGCGCGCTTTTACCGGGGAGAAAGAGAGGACCTTGAAGAGCAGGGATACACGCCAGCCGAAGATCACGGATAGCGCTTCTTGATCAACTCTGACGTATAGTGATTTAGAATCTTTTCTTTCTCTCTGTCTCTCGATGATCTGTGTGTTTTCTTTTTATTCTATGTCAATTTACTACTCTCTATCTTTCTCTTTGTATTTTCTGCTCCGATCTGTGTCTGTTTTACTGTTGCCGAAGAAAAAACGCGAGCGCCGAGCTCGCTCGCCTGATAACGCCGTGTATATCCACTCGGTTAAATGTATGTGTTTGAATATGTATATCTTCCGTCGCTCTACGCTGGCGACGACGCCATCTTCAGCGACACACTTGCACGCACACACACACACACACACACACAGTTACGAGACCGTCTCGTGCAAGTCTGCATGCGCCAATGTGAGTCTGTCTTTCTTCTATCTCTCTGTATGTGCATCGCGCTCTCATTTCTCACTCTCTCTCTGTGTGCTCGCTCTCGCGCTTGTTGCATGTAAAGTCCCGTATATACGCGACCTTGTTTTCACTTCCGCGAGTATGTGCGTGCGCGAAAGCACCTTTCGTTTATGCTAAGTTTCGCGACTATTGTAAATTGTAATGGCTTTGCTAAATTGGCAGGATATCGGAATGCTCGACTACTTCCGTTTCGACAAATTTCTTCGTCAACTTTCTTCTGTACGTTCTCAATCTATTTTATTTCTTCTTATTAAGATTAAAAAGACCTTATTATGCCTGCAATAAGTCGACGAATCAAGCAATCTCTATCATAAAAACAATCGCTTCAACACGTTACACATTAAAAAACGAAAACGGAAGATCGCCAAGAATTGGCATTGACTTAGAGGATGAAAAGCGCCAGTCTAGCCCTCTACGCCAAAAGCCACCATCGCTCGCAAGGAGACAAAAGGGGGAGCGAGAGAGCCGCCGCCACCGCCGACGAGTCAACGAACGCAGCTGCGCCTCCATATATACAGAACACAGACGGCGCGCGGGCTAAATCCGGTATAAATCCGGAATACGTAGTCGCGTCAGGTACGGAAGGTCACGATTCGTGACTTCCTCCGCACGCGCTCGGATATGTATATGCGCATGCCGGGTCACGTCCTGGCGGCTTTCATCGACCTCCTCGACGTCACGTTCCTCTCAGCCGCGAGTGCGACACGTGTGCGTCGCTTCTATAAGGCAGACTCGCGTTTTATCGTTGCTCGCATTATTGACGGATTATGCGTATCGACTTGGTGCTGTATTAGCTGGCCTTTTTTGTATCTTGATGCTGAGGCGGCCTGTAAGCTGCTTGGCCAGGGGGGCTTGGATCGTGCCGAAAATGGACGCTCGTGTTTGTTTAGGATATGCTGAAGATTCGTATGTGGATCACGTATGGAGATAGGCTTATTGATATTGCTACTGTGCTTATAGTTTTTTGGATTATTTTTGGTAAAATGTTCGAAGAAAAAGCAAAAGTTTATATAAAAATAGTAGTGTACAACTTTACACATTTATATAGGTAGAATCGTTAAATGTCCGAAAAAATATTTAATTGTGTATCACGATAAAAACTATAGTGATATCAAACATATATCCTAAATAATGATTACAATTTTGCTCATACTTCACCGTAATTTTTTTAATTTGATAATTTTTCTTTATATTTACTTAAACTACTTAAAAAAGAACTAAATCTTATAAATTTTAATTATCTTTAAAAAAAATGTTATTATTTTGTTATTTTCTTTAAAAACACTTGTCAGACTCATCATGCAACTTATTCCACAATAAAAATCTACACAATTCAACCACGCACAAACTAAATCAAACAAATTCCTCAAAAATCTCAAAACTTATTGAACCCAAAATGAAGCGAACCCATCATCCCTTTCCCCAGCTCTCCCCTACAACTAGTCCACTCCCCTGTTGAATATTCGAGCAGTCTGCGAAATTTCGTTATTGCCGAAAGTTCTAAACTGTTGAAAATTTCAGGTCGTGTCGAGACGCCGATGCTGATAAGGAGGAAGAAAGGCGAGAGAACCAGCGGCAGCGGCGATGACGAGGGTGCGAGAGACGCTGTGTTTGCGAAAGATAGGCACATTCGTGATCTACCCTGTAGATCCGGGCTTTTGTAGAATTGTAGATATCAGAAGCTCGTCTCTACAGGTATCTTACGGATGACATGCCACGCGACTCTTTATCGCAGTGTCATATCGTCGACCCCCCCTTAAATGAGTTTACCTTATCGCAACGAGCACGTCTGGCCTGCTGTAATTGATGACGTGCCTTTTTATTTGGAAAAAAGGAGCGTTTGATAAGGCCGCTGTTTTTTAGGATTGTACGGCTTGATGGTTGTCGATGTGTCTGTATTTACATGAGATTGTATTTATAAAGAAATAAATAATGTGATAAATATATGTGAAAAGTATTTTATTTATATATCCTTGCAATGGTTCTATATCCTTCAACCCTGAAGATTTTGAGTTAATCATTAAATTTAAAGATTTCGACAGATTTAAAACATTCTTTTGTTTCCTTTTTGTTAAAATTTATGTATGGACTAAACCACTTTTGTTAGCTTTGCTAATCTTTTTGAAATATTTAAAAATATGATGCTAGAATGAATATATATTAACAAATTTACTTCTTATGAAATCCGGTATTTTGTATTTAAATTTACACTAGTACTTTAGGCCAAGTTGCCTGTGATACAAAAGTTTTGAACATTACTCTCACGAAACTTTGCATCATAAATTCTAAACTTTAAGAGAAGAAGTTCAGAAGTGTTTACAGATCAATATAGCAAATATTTCGTACCCAGTTGCTAGCGTCCCTGGCGGCATTTTCTTGAACTACATTTACTCAAGTAGTAACGCTCGTGCATCCAAGCGGAAGAATCCTACTTTATCTCATATAGTTGTCAGTTTTCTTTTCAAACGCATTTATAACTAGTTTACCAAATATATAAAACATTGATCTTTCAATTTTTGTAAATTATTATTAACATTCAAATAATTTATTGAATTTGCGAACGATTTTTAAACTTTGTCTTTAAGATTATGCTAGTAAGTTATGTCGACAGAAGATGGCACCAGTATGAAGAATAGTGATTGTGGAAAAAAGATCGGATTACCGATTGAGTCACGAGAATTTTAAGCACTACAAAAGGCGCTGAATTTGATACCTTGCAAATGCTAATAC
>UELX01003562.1:0-22695 GCA_900480035.1 Eupelmus urozonus
CAAAACGTAATAAGGCATACTACAAGCACGTGTAATAAAAAATTCTATGTTCAACTCGTTCGGTATAGTTGCTAATATAATAGCACACTTGGGCGCATGCCGCACTCGCTACGCTCGTGCGTCAACTCGCGCCCGGGTGCGCTATCGGCAACTATACCTCACTTGTTAAACAATGTACTATTTATCTCCAAAACTAGCCGTTATTTCGAGGTATTTTACGATATTTTTCCTCTTTTTGACGTTCTTTTTCGACATTTTTACGATATTTTTCTTGTTTTGACGTTGTTTTCCTGATATTTTGCGATATTTTTACTTCAATCATAAATTATCCCGCTTTATCTCAAAAACTAGCCGTTATTTCGAGGTATTTTACGATATTTTTTCTCTTTTTGACATTTTTTTTCGATATTTTTACGATATTTTCCTCGATTTGCATTCATTTCTGATACACGAAAAAGGTCCTTTTTCATGCACGTGTTGAAAAAAAACTATTTCTTTATTCTCGTATTTTAGACACCAAAAATGCGGTTAAATAAGTATACATATACGTGCCTGACAAATAAACAAATAATATGGCGTGCATCATTGGCCAGAGGGCATGTTTGTTCTCGTCTTTTTCTGGTTGAACAATATGCGTCCTACTCGTACTTATAGTTGAAGTATTGATAGTCAAAATGCACTATTTTTATAAAATTTGTTAAATTTTATGTGTTTATATGGATATGTGTAAGTGCACGCATACGTGTATGCGTGTGTAGGTGTATGCGTGCATGTATATTCGTTATCTCTGAATCTATTTTATCAAATTTAATCTATAAAAGCTCTCATTTTTAACTTTTTAGTTACAGGTAGCATTAAGAAAATTACTACCAATTCATTGGTACTTAGTTTTTACAAACTTAATACATAAAATAATTATTATATTTTTGTATTTGTTAGTTGAATACAATTCATGTGTAAACTATCAATTTTTTGTAAAAGAATAATTGAGAATCAAACGAACTTACCTGTAAGTAAAGTTCGATAGTAATTATTTGGAAGCTTCATTCGTAATGATGATATATCATGTAATCGTGAGAACGAAGCTTCGCATATTATTAACATTATTAACACAACGATAATTTATTATACCATAATCTTAAAAAATATAAAAACAAAAACACCATGAATGTAACAAGGATTGTTTAATTATTATAATAGAACCTTAGATTATAAAAATGACATTTTTCATATAATCTTTGTAAAATTATAAAATATTGAAAATAGTTTAAAACATTAAGAAATACACGCAGAGATATAATAATGCAATATAATGACTCCAAAAATTAATGTAAATAAAAAAAGTTTCATTTAACAAATTCTTTTTAATTATTAAATTTGCTGAAAAATAGTAATTAATTAATAATAATTCTAAAATTTTCTAGTACTCAATAAATTAGTTGATTTTCTAGTGATTGACCTATTAATTACTTTTGTAAGATGTTAAAAAAAAAATAACACATCAAGTATCACATTAAATATTATATTTTCCAGTGCTCACCTGGCTTGTTACTCTATCCAAGAGAAACAAAATTATAATATACATCTGAATTTAATGTTACAAAACAATATAAAGTGTGTATTTGCTATGAATGTGCATAAACAGACGTGTCAAATCTCTGTGGGTTTAGTGATCACGTCACTGTTAAGGTGCTGTAGACACTGTCGTAATAGCCACTTTTAAATATTTTTGTCCCAACCAGAGAGAGGAAAAAGAGATACTAATACGTGTAAGAAAGCTCGAGTGACTAAATTACGCACGGGCAAAGTTAAGACTCTTTGACCCTATAGTGTACCACCAATTGGCGTAGCGTGCGCTTGCGCGCCAAAAGGGTGCTAGTCGATCTTGTTTCGGCACGGATTTCTCGACCTATAGTTTTTATATTCGTGAGCTGCCATACTATTTATATGTATGTCCTAGAGGAAAAATAGAGAATTGGAAAACTCTAGAAAAAAATAAGGAATTTAATTATAATAACTTGCAATTTGATTAATTAGCCTAATATTATTCATAAATTTTTGGTCGTTTTTTTTTATATGTCAATTTTCAATATTTTTTTATGCTTCCTTTAAGGGGAAGCAGTACGATAACCGTTTCTATTGTTTTATTGACCTTAGCAGTATTGATAATAATTAATTGTTAATATACATTTTTAAATTTTCATGATCTGAGATACAGAGACAATATTTTTATCTATTGTTGAAATCAAGATTGAAGTTATTTTGTTAAAAATTGAAGTCAAAAAACAAGAAATATGACATAAAACATTTCTCCCTAAATATATCTAGGGATAAATTATATTGATTTTTATTTAAAATATTTATTTTTAATTTATGTATTAAGTTTTAGGAAACTAATTGTTAATAAGGAAGTTAACTTAACTTAGGAAGTACCTCTGTTAATGACAATGCTGATAATAAACATTTTCAATGCATTTTTTTGCTTTTTAGTTTCAGAAATAGAAAATCTTTTTCTACTATCAATATTTTTCATTTGCAACATAATAATTTTTGCAATAAATTTTTTGAAATTTACTTCTAGTTTAGAATTATAATTATTTGGAGATTTTCACTTATAGAAATGCGTGATATGGAAATAAAAACAACAGAAAATGTTTACAACAACAAATACTTTAGAATAAATAAGACACTGCAAGAAATAACAGGATTATGGCCGTATGCACCTCGATTTCAAAAAGTATTTAGCCGAGTAATAGTAATAAGTGTATTAGTAATCATGGCAATGCCGCATGTAAGTAAAGTATTAATCTAATAAGTATTATTTATTACAAAATTAATACAGTTTTGAAACAAACAATCATAGATGAACAGTTTTTAATTCAATATTTAACTTTTAATAATTTTATAATTTAATGATGTTTATTTTGACAATAATTTAAACATGTACAAAGTCGTTGTTCCCTCAATAAAATGAACTTTATCTAACAAATTAAAATCGATTCAGTTTCTTTTCTTTATATCTTAGAAGTACAGGTATCAACAGCAATTAAATTATTTCAAAAAATTGAATTAACGGAATTGTAGAGAGCTAGGATCTCTTTGGAGGTCCAGAATTTTATATCATTCATTAATCACAAAGTGTCGGTCTGGGGTACGCCAATATACTCAAATATACTTGCAAAATTTCAAACTGTGTTATTTCAATTTAGGTAGAGAAAATGACATTTTTTCATATTATAATTATAATATCTATCGGTACTGTATGTAGTCCATTAATAATTATTCTACCATACTTATCTTTATGCTACTGCATGGTACAAACTTAAACTTCTTATGCTATGGATAGATGTGTCATTTGTATCTTAAATACTACTAATGCAAGTAATTCAATACTAATAAGGTATAGCAAGGTAGAACTTTATCTCGGTATAGATAGATAGATATATAGGTAGATAGATAATTTATTTTGCGCTCATTTCATCGAATTTCGTAAGATCTATCATCAGTCTTTTAAAACTTAAAATAAAATAATACAATTTAAGTGAACAGGTATATGCATTCGTTAGACGGAATATATATGTATGTGTATTACATTCTTCGTCAATGATTAGTATCAATCGATCTCAATGGGAATGGAAGACTTACCTAGGTGTATAAATAAAACTTATATAAAATCGCTATATATAAGATGGCTAAGAAAGAAATGGGTATGAAGTACATGCACTGAGATAAATCAAATTGCTGACCACATATAATAAATATATAAATATATAGTAATGCATGTGTATTTTACTTTTTCCCTCGGAAAATAAACTTATTATATTATTGGAGGAACGAAATGAGATCTTTAAGTATAGGAATTGGATATAAAAATATTTTATCTAAAAAATATCTATGGAATATTCCTTTGATTTAAGGAATGAATATTTAAGAAATATTTTATATATTTTGTGTTATATAAAATATTTTTTCTACATATGGTGTAAATTATCAAATAAAATTATGCATATTTTATTAAAATTCTGCAACTACTTATTTAAGAAATATGAAATATTTTTTAGGTCAACGCAATAAGAATGTGGTGCGGTGTTCATATGGGCTTATGCGCTGAAAACATGTCAGGAACCGTATATTCTGCAGGCGTTTTGTTAAAATATATTGTTACACTTCTTAGTGAAGATAATGTACTACTAATCGACTTTTGAACAAAAATAAAATTTATTTTTATATTGAGAGTTTGTTTATTTTTTATAGATGTCAAAAGTTTACCAGAAGGTAGCATCAACTTGGCTATCAATACAAGATACTGATGAAAGAATTATTATGACAGAGTATGCAAGACTAGGAAAATTTAAATCTATAAGTTACGTTGGTACGCTTTAACATTCACCGCAGTACTCGAACAATTCGTATATGCAACTAGACAGATATTTTTTCATATTTTTTTATTATAAAAACTAAAAGCTTTATAAAAGAAATGATAGAAATCACTTGTAAACTAAAAGTGATCCATTATAGAAGTATTTCAAGGTTTTTAAAAACCTGGAATTGTAATAAAAATTTTGTAAATCAATTTTTTTGGACTATTTGTAACGATAATTTATTAACTCCATACTATAAGGGGAATTAGTTTGAGAAGTAAGGGTGAATTTTAAAAACCAAAATAATATTCAATAAACAAAATAACAGTTAATAAATTATTTCTATTTTATCAGTGCAATTAACGTTATTCCAAACAGAGCAAAAAGTTTAATCAACATTTTATTTGTTTCTTTGTATGAAAAATTAAAAAATTGATTCGAGGATATTCATAAGTATCGGAATGTTTTTGAATTTAGCAATGGTGATTTTAGTTACCTATCCATCCTATTATACTCGTGGGATCGTCAGATATATTTATTTATTGATTAGTTGCTAACTTCACTTTTTATAAATTGAAAACATTGTATCGGTTATAATTCTTTACTAATAGCAAGATAGAATAAATTTTTAAAACGTTTTAAAAGCATTTGGTTTGTACATACATCATCATGATGTTAAGAATAAAAGTTTTTTAAACGTTTTAATAGCGTTTCAATAACAAGTGCAAATACTCGCTCATATCTACACTGTAAAAAAAATAATGTAAAATAAATTATCCTATTCTGAAAGTAGTGAAATTACAATTTTTTAGCAATTTTACTACTCTCAGAATAGTAATTTTACTACTCTCACATCTCAGAGTAGGATAAATTTGATTATCTATTCTCAGAGACATAATTTTACAAAACCTTTTTTTACAGTGTAAAATTTTGAAAGTGTGTTTAAAGAAACATAATAAAAATGTTTTAACAACGTCCCGGAAAATTTAAATTTCATACTTAATTACAGTATAACTTTAATATCAAGACTGTGAATTTCCTTCTAATATTATAAGCTCAAAACACAAAATAATGGGAAAATACGTTTTAAAAATGTAACAACGAAGAAGTATTAGTACTTTTGCAACAAAAACGGACGTCATCACATTATATTATTTTCAGGTTACTTAGTTGTTGCAGGAATCGCGTTTAGCCAATTTGGAATGATACCTATAATAATGGATTTCATTATGCCATTAAATGAATCTCGACCAAAAATTCAAGTTGTAAAAGCAGAATTTGGTGTTGATCCCTCTGATTATTTCTATGAAATTTATCTCTTATACTGCATAATTGCTATTGTTAGCACTGTAGTACTTATGTCAATAGATACGATGTACACGACAGTCGTACATCAAAATCTTGCGGTTTTGAATGTTGTTAAGTAAGATTTTTATCATTCAAACGAAATTTTGTATAAAATATTATAAGTGTAAAAATCTGTGTGTGTTGTTGTAATTTTTTAAATTTCCAATAACTACAGTATTTGATATAATTTTTTATAACAAAATTTAAAATTTTTTTTTACAAAATTAGTACATTTTGATATTAGTGCAAGAAAATGATTTTAATCTCGCGAAATCACCTCTTTTCATTCATGCATCGAACAATATTTTTAATAGGACGTGCAGAAAGCAATATTTAACATACGCTTTGTTATTCTAGCGTGCGCAAAATCAAGCTTTGCGTACGGAGTATAAAAAAATGTTTGATATATACGCGAAAAGGTGATTTCAACTATTCGTGGCTTTTTCAGCCCCGCTACTAGCGGGCGTAAAAGTCAGGGTCACTTTTTCTAAGCGACGGAATGTTAATTTGAAATTGATAGCTCTGAGCAGTTACGGTATGATCGACTGAGAACATTAGTCAAACAGAAAACAAATCAAAATCGAAATTCCGGGACTTAGAACTGTCATTGAATTTACACACGCACGAACAAAAATGATGAGCTAGAAAGTAATAAAAATATTAATATCGATATGTACTTTTCTTTAATAAAACTGAAGAGATAAAGCTCTTTCAAAGGCATGTATAGAAGATTTATTTATTATTCTATCGGTAATATTAGAGAAAAAAATTAATAAAAAGCAATAAAAAGTAAAAAACTTTATCCTGAAAATCGGAAAAGTTTTAACTCAAATTATTTTTTCTTGTATAATATATGATACACTTTTTAAAGAATACTTCATACGGTAATGGCGAGAAATTTTTATAAAATATTCTTGTAAAATATCATAAATGTGTTCAAAAGTAGTTATTACTTCTAGGTATCGATTGCAACTAGCAACGAAATATCCTGAGAAAGGCGAGGACTTTTCTTATAAAACAATTTATTCCGCCATATATTTGCATAAAGATGCTATACAGTTAAGTAAAGATTACATTATAATTTTAGAGTTCAAGTGTTAATAAGGTATTGCTTTTTTGGCATCTACTTTTAACTTTATAAGATACTTAAGGTATAATTAATAATACGTGTTAAGGCGACCTCGGAGGTTAGGCTAGATTTCCATTTCGTAGTTTACAAATTACGGTTTCAGAAAAAAATTCTTTAGATTTTTGTAAGCTTTCACCATTCTTTGAAGACAGTAGATTGGTGGAAAACTTGAAAATCCGAAGAATTGTATAAACTGAATGCGTAATTTGTTAATTACGAAATGAAACCAAACTTATTCTCCGAGGTCGCCTTAAGTATCTCAAATTGTGTGACGATAATAAAAATAAAAACATAATAATAAATTTTAATTGGTTAAATAAAATATAACATTCTAGATTTAACGATCTACTTGAAACTACGTATGAAACATGTTTTCTTGTGCTAATCTGCATCTGTGTACTTTTTCTTTCATTTGGTGCAATTACTGTATGTAAAATTTACAGAAAATATATACTAAATTAAGATAAATTAGATTTTGAAATAAGACTTTATTTTTCAATTTATAGATAATGGAAAACGCGAATGTAATTTTGGATCTGATAAGAATGACTATGGTAGAAGTCGGTACCGCAATACATCTTTTTTATCTAAGTTGGCCAGGTCAATTAGTTATAGATGAAAGTTTTCAATTATTTCATTACACGTACGTATAAAAATTTAAATATGACAAATCTAAAATAAAAATTAAAAGTTAAGTAATTAAATATGAACTTTAAGATACATGAATGAATGGTATAACATATCAGAACGTGCAAAAACGTTAATAAAAATTATGATGGCTAGGTGTATGAAACCGTGCTGTTTGACTGCAGCAGGAATGTACATTATGAATTTTGAAAATTATGGAGCTGTAATTATAATTTTCATAATTAAATTTTATTAAAACATTAAATAATAAATAAAACATACAAAATCATTTTTGTTCTAGATAATCAAGACAACAGTGTCTTATATTGCAGTCTTAACATCATTTAGATAGAAGCATATTGTAAGACTGTTCAAAATTAATTTATTTTTGATAATTTCAAAAAAATATATATTTTTATTGCGAATATAAATGATACAAATAATTCAGGATTCGTATAATTATATTTTTTTATAATATGCATTGTAACAAATAAAACTACTGTAATCACTTTAAAAGAATAATTTATTTCACCAAAATAGAAATTTTGGTTACAATTAATCGAATTCTGTGGTTTGAATTCGATCGCAAAGCACGAGAATCGACTAAAAAAATAATTTTCAAAAATCTATGCATGACCGTTACGTTTTTTTCTTAATTAAATTATCATTTAGCGCTCGCTCCGTCAGTGTTAGTCCAATATTGTGTTAAAATACTCTTGTTTTTGATGCATAAATAAATGTAAAAATCAATATGTGCATTACAAAAAATATGATACAGACCGTGAATATGAGGACCATTTTTTCTCCAACGTAGTTGCAGCTGTCTCGTCTTAGGCTTATTCTTACTCGCCTACGACTCATTTTAAAAACCCTACACTAAGATAGGTAAGTAGGATAGTGTTCGGCTTTAAATTTTTCAAAATGATGCTGCTAAAAAGATATAGAGAATACAAAAATATTAAATAGCAGAAATTCATCTTAAGGAGAACAGTCTCAGTGAAATTCATGAAAAATAAATAAAATGATTAATTTATTTTTTGAAAATAAACACCAGTGAATTTATAAATATGTTCTTGAAAATATTTATAATATTTTGTAAAAATTAATTAATATTAAAAACTTAATTTATTTTAACATTAGAATAAATTTAAAGTTATATGACTCGGTAAATTCATCGTTTATCCCATTTAAATTACACATGTATGAATTGACCCTCGGACTGGGGCCAATTTGAGCGGATGAATATTAAATTAATAATTTATATGAAAAAAAAAATTTAATAGTTTATTCAGTTATTTCTACAGTAATAGAAATATTATTAATTTTTATTAATACGTTACATCTAGGCTGCGACAAATAATTTTGTGTACTGATCGTGATACTACGACCCACGGAGGCTGGCTTTGAGAATAGCGTGAGCTTAGAAGCATGCACGTAAGTCGAGATACTGACCTGTATAAAAAAACGGTCGGAGATCGGTATGTTTTACGAGATGTGAACTCGTATCCCTAAAACCTTCGGTGTTTCAAATAACTCAAACACTTTTGAGTTATAGAAAAGATGCACCTTATTCTCTTTACTCTCGCAGACTTTTAAAATACAAGTACGGAGTCTTACGGGTTGAGTATTACCAAGTTACAAAGGTTCAGTGTTCGAGCGTCCAGAACTAAAGTGACGACAAGGAGGCACACGCATACCGCCTTTTTATACAAGTTTTCGCGGATCTTTTACAATGTGCGGACCAATGGCTAGTGAGAGATATAGCAATTTTGGAAAGTTTTTTAGGAGTAGAGGATATTGTTTGTTTTTTAAATACCGGACCAAGTATGGTAAGTCGAGGCTCGTTGAACGGAAGTTAGTGCGATATTCTGTCGGCTTGTTTAAAATGCAGCATATTACCTTCTCTAGGAGAGATCGCCTTGCATGTTGAACCGCCTCCCATTACGTATGATTTTTCTATAGAGATTGGCCAGATTGGCGTCGCTTACTGCATGACCATGTAGGTTTGGACCTTCTCCTGTTAGCCACTGCGATGCTTGATTGATTTTTACTGACGGTAGCTGTACAGCGCTAGTCGTTGGTAATCCAGTGAGCAAAGGGTAACAAATATTACAGCCATCTGGATATGACAAATAGGTATTTAGCAAAATAAAAAAGAGTTCAAAGTAAGCCCCGATTTCCGTTACAATAACTCATTTGAAAGCTTAAGCTTTCAAATGAGCCGACCCGCGTTGTAAAATAATAATTTGAAGAAATATGTGCAGCGATTCCACAAAGGCGGTCTTGTCTGTACTTCTGTAATTAATCTTTCTTCTGGACTTTCAACTTTATTTTAAAAATGCCACAAGAATTATCAATTTCATTTTCATACGATTTCTGCCAGCCATTGCGAGTAGTCCCACGGCTCTCAATAAAGGTCAACCGTCAACCACATCCGACTTAGTCTTTACCGCTCCAACTTCTCCCCCTATTGTTGTGGACGAGGACCATCATCGACCATATGAGAACACATCCACCTCATGTCCCCAGAAAACATGTGACCATACATCGTTGCGGTTTTGTCGTCTCATGAACTTTTGCCTTTAGTAGTGCAATATCGCTGTTGCAGCGAGCGTCCCTCTCGGTTTCCATGGCAACGCGAGCAATCCGTTGTCGTCGTTGTGGATCCTCTTTGATAGTATTTACACAAGTTTTTAAAGTTTTTTTATTTTTTTTTCTTGTGAAAGAGTATAATGAATAATGGAAGACTTTACTAGTTCCAACCTACAGCTTATTCTAGGAGTAAAAGAAGGTGAGCACTATGTTTATATAGGCTTTAAAGTTTCTAACCTCAAGCACTTGTTGATATTGCAGTTACTTTTAGCGGGATATCGTATGGACGCATACATTTTATATATTATTAATACGAATCTTTTTTCAATATATAATAAATTATTTCTTGAAAAATTAACTGAAAATTTTGTTTTTTTAATAAATTTTTTCAATTTTTTAAGTGTGTTCAATAATTTATATAAAACAGTGATAATACTAGAAAACTTATGTAAATTAAAAAATTTAAATTAAAAATAAATATCAATGCAATTTTAAAAAGAGTATTTCTTAAGTTTGAATTTTATTTTAGGAACTAACTTTGATAGAGTCCAAAAACCAACAGTTATTATAGCCACATTGAATGGTAATTGTCTGGAAACTAAAAAAATTCCACCAGATTGTAACCCACAGTATACAACTGATTTAACATGGGATACAGACAAAAATGCTTTAAGAAAGTATGTAATGCATATTCTATCAAATGTGTACTTCATGTTATTAATTTTATATATTACATAATTTAAATTTTTATACATTTTATTATAGAATGAGATGTAATCAAACACCTATAAAAGTTGAATGTTATGCTGTTAATGACAACGGTAGTAGAGAAAAACTTGGATATATTTTACTCAGTGTAAGGTGTGCCCAAATTATTCATAAAGATAAGGAATCAACTATCAAAACAAATTGGCATAATGTACTAGGTGTGAGAAATGATTTTAATAGTTGCAAACCAAAATTGTTGCTATATTTAATTATCAAGGAAAAAGAAGAACACAGATCAACTAATGTAATATCAAAGGTATGTACCCTAAATTTGTAATTAATTATGAAGATAACACTTAAAATTCTATAATATAATAATTTCTATAGACATTTTCTATATTTTAGGATGAACAGTTATGCCAAATAAACACTGTTCGTTCAAATATTATACCATTTTGGCTACAAGAAGAACATTTAATACAATTGGGTCCGTTAGATACATGTCATGATATATTTTTATTAAGCATCACTGCAGAAACTATAACAAATTTGAATCAGTTAACATATGGGTGTAAAGAAATTGGAAATAATGAATTCACTTTTATTTATAACATTTTTGACTCCTACATCAAATTGAAGCCATTTAGGTTTCAAGCAGATGCAATGCTATTAAATGAAAAAATAGTCATAAAAATAAGAACTTCTTTACCTGTTTTCATAAACTACTTAAATACAAGACCACATTTTTTTGTTAGATTAAAATATAATAATGTAACAATAGGTCAATCAGAAATCGATTTGAAATCTTTAGTGGTTGTAAATTCCCTTCAGGAATTTATACAAATATATCCAAACGCATCAGTTGCAATGGACCATTTTTGTATTTTGAAGATGGCACATGCAAAAGAACATAAGACAGATTGTAGAAGAGGTAAATAAATTAATTTCTCTCCTTTTATTTCTTTTTTGTTAAAAAATATATTAAAATTGTAGGGGAAGAAATTGATAAATCACCAGGCTTAAAAGTTCACATCAAATTACAATATGCAGAATTAAAAGATATCAATGGAAAAACAAGTTATCATCCCTATTCATCTAGATTACAGTTGATGAAAAATAATATAACACCTCAAAACAATTACTCAGAAGGGCATAGTCTTCAACCAAATGTAAGTAATTAAACTTTATAATTCTTTTTAGTTATGATGTTTATGTATTTAATACATATTTTTACTATAAAAAGTGTGACAGCCGAACACTATATGTTTCATCATGGGATAAACTTGATCAAGCTTTCTTAAAAGATAATCAAATTCGCAGTATTAGCTCTGTCATGCAAAATGTTTTACATCAGAACAAACAAGGCAACACTAAATCTGCAGAGTTGCGCAGAAGTTATTGTTTAAATATTTACTTAAAAAGAATTAAATTTCTAGACTCTAAACCTGACTTAAGAAATATCGAATTCAGGTTAGACATAATTTTTTATCAATAATAATAAAATATTTAAACAGCTAATTATTAAATTTATTTAATTGTAGATTTTATCATTCTCAAGATGAAATTATATCCACAGTTCTTAATAATGTATCAGTTGTAGCTGATCAGGCAATTGAACTTCAAGATGTAAAATGTAAATTACACTTTATATCCTCTTCTGATGAGATCGAACAACTACTGACAAATTTTGCTCCAAAAATTAACATATGCGACGCAACTTTTAAAGATAAAAAGTGTATTGCACAGATTTCTCTTGACGTAAAAAAGTTATTTTGTCATGATAAGGTAAAAAATAAAAGAAAATATAAATATTGTATGTTTAAAATTAAAATTTTTATATACATAAATATAGCTTGAGTGCCATTATGAAGCTTTATTGACTGACTGCCACAGTCATGAGGAAATTGGTTGCATAGATATAACTACAGCACTTGAGGATCATTCTAAATCCAAACAAAATAAAATTAAAGAAGGAATTACTGGTACACTTTTTTTTTGTTACTATTTTAATTATTAAAAAATAGAACTAATATTTGTTTTGATTTTTCTTACTATTTAGAGAATATTTTAGACAACAGTTTGCCTTACAAACTTGTAGATGAACTTGAAACTTGGAAAGAAAGACAGAAAGAAATATTTAAAGAAGAAGTAATACAAAATTTTTTACTTTTCTTTATATTTTATTATATATTTTTTATTGAACTTATTTTGAATTGATATAAATTTTATAAAATTTAGTTAAGAAAAAAAGAAGAAGCTCATCTTACTTTATTGAACGAAGAATGGCAAAGACGACGTGAGTTTTTAGAATCAAAACTGACCAACAATGTTCAACAATGTAAAATTCTTGCCAGTAATTTGAATAAAACTACTGAAAGCTTACGACTGCGTAAAATACAAAGCCTTGAAAAAGAAACGAAATTAATTCAAGCAAATGAAGAATTACAATGGAAATATGATCGTAAATTACATCAACTTCAAGAAGCATTGCAAAAAATGCAAGAAGAATTTACTGCAAAGGTTTGTATGCATATTGTAATTAAAAAAATCTTGTGGTTGAGTATCTTTCAAAGTTGTTATTTTGTAGTTAATGAACTTGGAGGAACAAAATAGAAATCTCCTGTCACAAATTGAATCTCTAAAAGAAAAAAATTATGAATTGGAAAAAACTAATAATCAACAAGCAGAAAAGTTGGAAGCTTATAAAAAGGCTTCATTGACTGAAGATCAAACGACAGCTGTATTGCAACAATTAAAAAATCTTGAAGAAAAATTAGACAATGCCCAAAAAAGTAAATCATTCTTTAAAGAGCAATGGGGCAATGCTGTTAAAGAAATTCACAGAATCAAAATGGAAAATCAACAAGCTATAGAGTCACAAATTAAAACTAGTAAAGAAGAAATAAATAATTTAGAGTAATATTTTATTTAATAAACAATAATTTTTTTTAATAAATATATTTTAAGTTACAAATTTTTATATAATAAAATCTTTATTATAGTTTGGAAGAAATATTACGTGCGGATTCAACAGCTTTAACTTATGATCAAATAGCATTGAATCAAATTCAACGAGAAATTGACTTTATGAATCCAGAACCGGCATTGCAATATTGTAAAACAAGCAGTGAACAGTTATTTACGCCCCAGTCTGATTTATGTTTAAATTTGGATCAAAATCTTATAAAATCAGATTTATCAACAACTTCTTGTTCAAGCGATCGAAGATTACATATTTTGATAGATGAACGTGATTCACTTTTGAAAACGGGAAGTTACACAAGCGAAGACGCCATAATAGTTAAATTAAATTCAGAAATAAGGTCTATATTAATGAATAGTTGATAATATTTTTTATACAAATGTTTTTATATTAATATACATTTTTTATAAATTAATTGTACATATAAATTATTAACTTTTAAGTTGTACATTTGTATATATAGTGTGTAATTGCTTTTACAATTTTGTACATAAAACATAGAATTAATGTACAGAGCAGACATAGAAAAATACGTTAACTAATCACAAACATTTTAGACGCAAGTTTAAATAATGGACTTATTCTGTTATATAACTTCAGATTTGATTTCTAAATATATCATATTTGTGTTGGAAAAAATGTAAGTTTTAAATACTTTAAGCAGCTGATTTTTTAAGAATTTTTCTGGTAATAAAATAATTTATTTTCATATGTTTAATACGTGTGCAAATCTCTAATACCCATTGACGTTAAAAACTTCAGTAAATATGTATAGATTTTTTTAAGATGACAGAGATGGGCAGAATACCTGATGTAAAACCGCTTTTGAGAATTTTCGAACAAAATAATAATGTATGACAGCTGACAATATTAAAAAGAAGGAATAAAAAAGATTGATAGTATAAACAGTATTTTTCAAAATATAACTACATATTTAAAAGAGAACTTGAACCTAAACGATAATGGCCACTTATTTCCCCGAAAAAGCGTGCATAAAGTGCGCTTTTTAAAACAAAGTGGCCGTAGTTAAAGTGGGAATAAAATACTACTTATATGCATCTTGGAAGTAAAGTCGATTATTCCATCGAGTGATTACTAGAAAACCGGGAGTAATATGCGCGCAATTTTACTCCACTGGTGCATAATGTACTATTAATCTTGTTTAATAACACTCAATTTAAAAAAAATTAAATAAGATTTAGTTCTAGTTTATTACGCTAATTAAAATTTTTCACAAATTTTAAAATAGAAAAAAATATTTTTCAAAATTTAAAAATATACCTTCTAATTCAAACGAAAGAAAAGTAAAGATTTGGTTATACTAAAAAAGAGAATTAAAATTTTTAAAAGTGATTAAAATATTATGAAGGCATGTTTACAGTTGCATTGAACCGAACGAACGTTAGTGATCGAGGGATTGTTGTTGGTTATTAGTTAATGACCGAAGTAGCGGATAATTTAATAAGTTTAATTTTTTTCATGATTATACAATGTTTTAGAAAAATAAAATTAATTTGATAACAGTTAGAAATAAGTCGGATTCCTTAAACAGTTAATTTTCAAAATCGATATGTTAAGCCCGCACTTTTCGTTTAAATTTAGCATCGACAAGTTAGATATCTTCTTTTATCGATATAAACACCGGCTCTGCACATTGTTTTGTCACATGTTCTGTTTCAAAGTAGGATTTTTCCGATATTTTTTATTTCAGATAAACAGAGATGAATTATTAAAAAATGTTTAAATTCGATTTCACTAAAAGTAATTCAGAAGGTAACTCTAATTCTAACAATTAATTATTTTATAATTAATTTTTCTAAAAGTCAAAATTATTTAGTTTTTTTTAAGGTTATTATTAAATAGTTTTTAATGTTTCTGGTCCATTAAATTATTGTTATAAATTATAAGATTTTCATTCTTTTAGATGAAAATGCAGATGAAGTTTCTGAAAAAAATCAGGTTAATTGGCTTCCAGCAAGAAAAATTGATATACCATCTCAATATTTAAAAAAAAATAGTGATAATATAGAATATGTAAGAATATCAAAACTTCCTGATTTCCCATTAAAAGTTGTAGACTCAGATAAAGTTGTTATAAAATTAAAAGAAGAGAATTATGAAAATATCATAGAAGCTGAATCACAGCATTCTGATCTTCTTCCAGCTAAATATGAAGGTAATTTAATTAAAACACTAAGAATATGAAAGTAAAAAAATTAATCAAATGCAGTTATTTAAAATTAATCTTATTGTAATTATAATTATGAAATTATTTCTTTAAATTCACAGGAGGATTAAAAGTTTGGGAATGTACTTATGACTTGGGACAGTATATTTTGTCAGAAGATATTTCTCTTAGAAATAAAACTATTTTGGATTTAGGTTGTGGGGCTGGAATAATTGGTCTCATTGCTTTTCTTAGAGGGTCAACAGTTCATTTTCAAGATTATGTAATTAATATATCTTTGTTTTTGTAATTTTTAAATTAATAGTATATTTCAACGGTTTGTACACTTGGCCTTCATTGATTCTGTTAAGAGAATTTTTGAAATTTTAGAGTATAACACTCACTTACCATTAAATATTTGGCACTCAGTCACTCATTTGTGATTGATAGAAAGTTAAAATAGAGTTTATAAGTTATAAGATTTTAAAAAGCTTGACAAAAATAATTATGGTCCATTGTGCATGATTAAAACTATAAACAAAAATTTGTAAAATTATATGAATTTTTTATCTATTACTTTTATTTTTATTTTGTAATGAAGTATTGGTTAATTTATTTTTAAAACTTTTTAGAATGCTGAAGTTATTGAATCTTTCACAATTCCAAGTGTTTTATTAAACTGTGATGATTATGAAAATGTGATAGAAAAATGTGAATTTTATTGTGGTGACTGGGAATCATTTTCAAATCTTTTAAGTGACAATGAAAATAAAAAATATGATTTTATTTTTACCAGTGAGACTATTTACAATCCAGATAACCATAAAAAGCTGTATAAAGTTTTTAAACAAAAATTAAAAAAAGATGGCATTGGGTAATAATTGTTGCATACTTTAAAAATACTTAATACTATTTAATAGTTTCATAATAATTGTTGTGATTCTCCAAATACAGTTTTATTGCTGGAAAAACTTACTATTTTGGAGTTGGTGGTGGTATGCGACAATTTGAAGAGTTAATTTTAAGTGATGGTGAATTTAATGTGACTGAAGTATGGAAAAGTACTGAAGGTAAATAATTGCTCATTATTTTCATCAATAATATTATTGTCAATATTCATACTTTTATATAAAGCAATGTAACAGTTTATAAATGTTTTTTATAGGTTTGCAAAGAGAAATTCTCAAATTGGAAAGGAATTCTAAGTAAAAATGTATGTAATAACAGCACATTATGTTTAACAAAAAGTGATAACATAGCAATGTACAAATTTTTATTTTCCATAACCAGTTTTAAAAAACTAAATTTTTTTATACTTAAGGTGATAGCCTTTCATAAACCCAACAATCATCTCCTTGATGAAGTAATACATTGTCTGGTTTTTCACCTGATTTTAAACGTCTAAATTTTATTCTATCATGAAGACGATCACTTTGACCCTGCCAAAACTCAACAGAATGTGGAATGACTGTGTATCCTCCCCTATATAAAAAATGATTATTATTATTTTTGTTATTTTTAAAACTATTTATATAAAATTGCAATCTTACCACCAGTCAGGTCTTTTTACTGTTTCAGGATATTGTTCTTGTAATACTTTTTCTTTTTCTATCAAGTAATCTCTGTTAGGTATTATTGTGCTCTGCCTACTAGACAAGGACCCAATCTGACCATAGTATGGACGACTATTAAAATATTGATCTGAATCTTCAGCTGATGTTTTCTGAACCGTTCCTTCAATTCTGACCTAAGTATTAAGATTATTTAACTTAGTTTAATTTATTTTTTATTCACAATTAGTAATTGCTTCTAATTATACCGTTCTGCGAAGAGGTTCCCAGAAAAATGTTAAGGCAGCATTTGGATTTTCTGCTAATTCTTTAGCTTTTCGACTTCCGTAATTGGTGTAAAACTTGAATCCATCAGTTCCAAAGCACTTGATCAACACAGGCCTTACAGAAGGTATTCCATCCCTTGAAAGATAAAAAATAATAACTAAAGGAACTGGCTTAGAATATTTGAAAAACAGAAATTATTTCCTTACTTAGTTGCAGTGCCAAGGAAAGCTGCATTAGCTTCTTCAATTCCAGGAGTTTTACACGCAGTCTCAAACCAATCCTTGAACTGTCCAATAGGCTCCTTGCTAACTAGCTGATCCTCCGTAAAGGTCTCGCTCTTATCCTTATATCTGATACGCATATCTGATAAAAAAATCGACAAAGAACAATGAAAAACCACTCAACACTCGCCAATCATCGCATTTCAAATTCTCCAGTATAAAATCAACTTTTCACTTAAAATTTTGCTCGCTCGATCCTCATTAATCTCGCTATACAATTAAAACAAATTACCTCCGCAATCAACGTTATACTGGCGGCTGCTGCTGTGATTGCTCGTCCCATTTTGTGCCTCCGTACTTGCCATCTTCCAGCGGCTCTTCTGCTTATGACCGATAACGACTGAACAGCTGAGCCGCGCGTAGTTGGAGCAGCGCAACGAGTGACGGAGTCCTACTGCCATACCATGCGCAATCGCGACAAACGTGTATGTATATATATATATATATGTATATATCTACAGCGAAATTATCTCTCCCGGCGAGTATGTGTAGGTGCCTGTGTGTCTACTCTCGACTGTGCACGCTGATTACTCTCAAGTTCCTCAAGGTCTTCGAACGCAGTAAAAAAAAGAAAACAAGAGAAACGGAGTATAAATTGTATAAATGAGAAGGCAACAGCTGAGGAATATATTAATTGCAATCGTCGGCCGTGGATCACGTGGCTGTTAGGCGCGGCTTTCTGCTGCGATTCAATTCGCGGATTGCTCGAGCTTTTCTTATCTGCGTCTATCTCTTTCTCTCTGCTCCTCTTGCGGGTGGTCTTTTTTACTTTTTGAACGGTTCTTGCATCGTTTGTAGCTATCTCTCGGCGGTCATTGCCAGTCGAGCAGTGTGCAAGTAATCGCTAGGAAAATAATGCGCTTTTATCATTTGCTCGGGAATGTGTGTCAAGATGATATTGCTATTCTTCAAGATAAGGAGATTTTAACTTTAATTTACGATTATTTGAAATTATGGTTAGGCGGATTGGCTTTTATAATAACTTTTACAGGTTTTTTTTTATTAATCGAAATAAAGTTGACGTTAGAAAATGTTGCATTTATTGATGAAATAACTTTTTTCTATTAGGTATGTGTGTGTGATCATTGTAAAGGATTTTAACGAATTTTTTTAATAACAGTTTAATTAAAGTAATTGATCTTAATGCAATACTGTAACGCAATTTATGTAATAAGCATGGTAGATCGCTTGTATTATGAAACATTATCATTAAACATTCATTTTCCGCGTTGAAATTACACAATTATTGCATAAGATTACCTTTTTCTGTTAATCATGTACAAGTGCTTCAATTGAATAAAGTAATATTTATTTTTTAATCGATTATTTGTATTTATATCAATTTAGATTATATAGCTAAAATTATAATTACTTTAAAAGAAAATACTCAAATTCCTAAAATCGTTCGGATTTATAAAAATTAAGTAAGTAAGTATATCGAAAACGCTTTTCATAACACATACTTAACAATCATGTTTGCAAAAAGACATCAAATCCTTTACCGAAATCACAACCGTCCGTTCATTCAACTAAACCATTACTTCATTCAGCTCATCTTAAAAATCAATCATCGACAATCCCATTCAACTTTCATTAACGTCGCGAATTCCTACATACATCTATAAGAAAAAAAAAAAAAAAAAAAAAAAAAAACGCAAGCCCTCCTCAGCCGACCTTGACGATCATTCGGCAATCGTTACCTCTCTTATACCATCTCCTTCAAGCTCGCACTAAAGCGGACGGCCCGATTTTGTTATCGATCGCCGTTGGCTGATGCACGTATACGCGCGCTCTTGGCTCCGCTATACATTCTCTCGCTCTTGCACAGGCGCGCAAGAGCCAATGTCGTCGAAGAAGTTGCACGCGAGCTGCAGCGACGGGCATCAGCAGCTAATCGAGCACCGAGCCGAAAATGGGAGAGGTGGATCGCAAGCTCCCCGCGCGCTGGATGTCTTCGCTTTCGAAAAGCTCTCTCTCCGATCCCCGTTGACAAGGTAAACAAGCTCGCTCTCGGCGGCGCGCGCCTTCAGAACTGCGAGAAAATTTCACTTGTGGAATGTCTTGAAGCACGCACACGCGCGCGTTAACGTAACGCTCGTTTTTGTTTTGCTCGATCGCGTACTCTTGGCTTTTCTGGTTCAGTCATTTCTTTTTCTTTTTCGACGCTGCAGCCGGTTTCGGTTCGCGGGACGGTGATTGTCATTGATCAACTTGGGGGTTAAACGTTTTTTTATAAATTATTATTATGAGAACGCTGGCGCGTAGTTTAATTTCAGTAATTTTAGTTTGTGACAATCGCGTTAAATCTTTGTTTATTTTTATATGTGGATTTTATGTTATTAGCTATGATATACTTTTCTTTAATTCATTTGTTTATTTAATCTTGTAAGTAGCATACCACCATATCTGTTCAATTCAAATTCTAAATTTTAATATAAGTAGAAAAGATTTGTAATTTATTTTTATTAAGACCTTGGATAGGGTATTAAGTATTCTATCATTAAAAATTTACAATGACACACAAGTAATCAATTAATTGATATATAAAACGACACTGCCTCTCTACCTTTATATTAAATATAGATAAATTATTGATTTGAGTTTTGTCTGAAATTTTTTTATTCAAAAAAGTATTCATGTATTTCTTTTATAAATCACCACATTCTTTCAATATTGAGTTATGAACTTTGTAACAAAATAAGTAAAAAACACTCTCTCAGAAATAAATTACAAATAGAGATCAAACAACCAGTTAAACCAACTTTGTTAGCCACGTAGTCAATTGTTCGATATCAGCTGGAGTATCAGCATCTTTAATAAAAGCACTGCTTTCTGCAAAATCAACTTTTCTGTCAAGATGTGAGAATTCAAAGTCTTTTCCAGTCTTTCCTAGATACACATTTGATGAAGAAGCATCAGTAGCTTCTAATTGACTAGTTTTGGTCACCCTCAAAAGATTTATTTCTTTTTCAAGCAGAGTTTTAATAACTCCACTACCCTTAGAAAAAGTCTGATCTTGCTTATTGCAAAGTATAAGTACAGGAACATTCCTATTTAATGCAAAGTCTGACAGTAATGTGTATAGGAACCTGAAATTGTTTGTTGTTTTAGTAAAAGTCAAAAAAATCGAAGCAATAGACATAATTATCTTAAAATACTTACTCTGCAACATCTCTTATGTCTTTTTGTATTGTTGCAGAATCAATAACAAATACTAAACCTTTTGCTGAATTCTTGTACTTATCAAAGTACTTATACCTTAATCTTTCATGTCCAGGAATATCAACTATCTTAACAGAGCTCTAAAAATTATAATTCAAAACAAAAATTAATGAATCTAATTTATTCCAAGTCTTGTAAATATTAGAATTTCGATCTTACATTATATTCAAGGGCATCACCAATGTTTTCTTTTACAGAAGTATGAGTTGTCACATACTTGGTGTGCATCAATCGAGCATAGATGAGTGTCTTTCCAGCATCACAAAGACCCGTAAGAAGTACATTATGTCCAACAGATGTTCTACGTCTCCATAAGGCAAAGAGAACTATAAAAAAATATATATATATATATATATATTGATAAAGCAAATGAATGTACAAAATAAAAATAATTTTGTATATAATTCTGTTTTAATTGTTAAAGTTATGAAAGGTTTAAGAAAACGTGATATGATAATAAGCACTCGTGCAAGTGATAGTTCAGTACAAAAATTAGTTTAATTAGATTAATTAATACATATTTAAATAGAACATGTATATTTTCTGTTACTACGTGTTCAATTACAATGTTATAATTGTTATTCTTCTTGCCTTAGTTTTGATATTTCTGAACTTTTTCAGTATTTTTAATATTTTATATTATCTATAGATACTAAGCAATGTTAAAAATGTATTCTATCATTCAGATATCAATAAAAAATATATATGCAAATGTTAAATGCAAATGTTGAGAAAAGTTCTAACCTTAACAGTACAATACGAAATAAACAAGTCTTTCACTGGAACTAGACGTTTTTCTTACCTATCGTCAGTATCACTGCAAAAACCGCTGCAATAAGTCCCATCAGCTGGGACTCCGGGCTGTCGTTTACGAGGGGTTCCACGCGTTTTTCCATGATCTTTTTATCGATCGCCGAAATTTAAATGAAAAATCGGAGTCATGTAAACAGCTGGTCTGCTTTGCCAGTAGCTTCTCACATGTGTCGGTCTAGGGAGGCCAGTGCTGCCAATGTAGAATCATAAATAGTTTAGTGATTTTCTTCGTTTACACTATTTTTCCTAGATTTAAGGCGGTACATTTAAAATTACATTATTTATAAAAAACAATATTTTTATAGTTAAGTTGTAACATGGCAAATTGCCATATTACAAGAAGTTGAATATTTTTCAATAGCGCGTACATATAGCCTGTCGAGAAGTCAGTTAGAGCGCGTAAATACGAGGCGGCTTCTCGCGCAGGCGAGCGCTGTGTTGTTGTCGTGCCCACACATCTATGCTTTGTTTTGAGTTTCGAGTATACGTTATAGCCCGGCCTATTCGGTAATCTTTTCCTTATTGAGATTTAAAAATCCTTTTCCTTTTGAGGCTTAAAAACTTTTTCCCTTTACTTGAAATATTGTTGTCGTTTTTGTCCTATACCCCCCCCCCCCCCCCCCCCCC